>CBVK0102460277.1:0-24164 GCA_900067695.1 Picea abies
ATCGTGTGTGGCCCCTTTACTCCATATGTGAGTCTGGTCGGCAAGCTATCATCAGCCTGCATCATCAACAATCATGTCAGAAATGTCAACATCATATCATCAAATCAAATGAAATATCATAGTAGATAATTCAACCCAAAAGCACACTCCATGACTCAATCTGGAGTCAAAGGGGTTCCACCGATGCCTCTGCATCCTCAAGGTCAAAAACCCTCCACACTCAATAAAACTGAGTCAACAACACCTATCTACATCAAATAGTAAAACATCATGTCGTCTGTCAATCGCATCCTAATCAAGTATAAATGGTCTAACATCATAAAAGTCTAGATCACTTGTGAGCAAGTGTCCTCAAATAATAAGTTTTTTCAATGAGCCAGAGTGGGATGTTACAATTAAATTCACTAAGAAGGTCATAATGGGCATATTACTTGGAGAAACATNGCTCATCGGAATCGGGAGGAAGAGTATTACAGGATAAGATGATGAGAAGTCACTTTTAGTGGCCGGAGAAGCCATCGTAATGGATAAAACACTTTTTACAGGCAAAATGGTTAATTAATTAATTAATTAAGTGATATAATCAAGGAATAATAAAATAAAGTAAAAGTCTCTTGAAGGGAAAAGGTCAACAATGAATTAGGGTTTCTGGAAGCTATAAAGGAAGGGTAAAGCATCCTAATTCATTATGCATTGTTATGATTTGATGTTGAGAGTTTCCAGAGGAGGAGGACAGCCGACCTTACTGTTTTGTGGATTTCTAGAGGAAACCACCACCATTGATCAGTTTCAGTGTTGAGAGACACACCCTAGCCCATCGGAGATACCATACAAATTTCATTGTACTACTCAGGAATATCCATTGCAGAGTGTGCAACTCAGCCAGTGAGGGTGCAAGCTAGTTTGAGGGATTGGAGAGTTGCATGAGACCTGTATCCAGATTGCAGTTTCCTTCCAACCCATTTGAGATCCGGCCATGGAACTTCTATTGAGCCATCTATCATCATATTTTGATGGTGGAATCTTGCAGATCAACTCATTCAGCCATTTTGGGCATAGCTCTTCTAGACAGACATTTGGTGTTGCATGTAGAGTTTTAGAGCAAATCCAGACAGATCCTTTCGACCCATTTCCTTATTTGGTGATATAATTGTTTTGAGCCATATAGCAGTAGATTCCATTGGTGGAATCCTTTTAGGTGCATCCAGTGCTCCAGGAGGTGTGAAAACCCCCCAGGGGTCCAGATCCAGTGCCTTAGAGACTGGATCCGAGATTCAATACTCATCCATTTCAGTATAGAGGCTAGGGCACTTCTAATTGAGCAGTTTCCAATGCATTCCGATTGTCCATTCTTCCGAACGGTTTTTCCAGCTGGTAGCGGTTACCATATTTCTTCGGTATCGTGTATTTTTACCGATCTATCCGTGCATGCATCAGATCTACTATCATCTTCTGATCACGGGTATCTTTATGTTATTTTATTGTATTCTAGTACTGATCCATGAGATTTGACTGACATTTATATTCTATATTTCCAATAGGCTATTGTATTTCCATGATCAAACCGTTATTATACGTGATATTGGGCAGTTGATGTTCTCTACTTTTTCATGCATCCTTTATATGTTGTTTAAACCTTAAATATGCAACATGCACAAGTAATAACCAACATGCACATGTAATAACCCACATGCACATGCAATAACCATTAATATCTCAAACATACAACTGAAATGCATCCGGAAACCCCCAGTGTATCAAATCTGCAAGATAGAATAGTAAATCAGTAGAAAATATCTCGATCGGTGGTATCAGGGATATTTCATGGTAGCTAGGCCTTGCGAGATGAGCTAGGAGCTATATGTACCATCTGGATAGTGTGTGTCCCCTTTGCGGCTCGGGGGGCTAAGGTGGAAGGAGAGTACCCCTAGCGTTGGCTGGGAAGTGTAGAAATTTCGATACAAATTAATGTATTCTTGCGATTCTACTGATCTAACAATTTGTGCCACTTGTTAATACAAAATCACTTCTACTACTATTATTGTGGAAGCAATTAAATCATGATCACAACCACAATGCACAAAGTGAAATATCAATAACACACAACACATAAGTTTTACCGGGAAAGTGTAAAGCTAAAAACCCCACTATCATATATTATGTATATCATGAATCATGAAACAATCTCATACAAAACTCTAATCCAAGAGCTCTTAGTACAATACAATCGTCTCACACTGTCATACACAAATTAGCAAATACATGTGCCAATTCCTGTGTCCAGACAACCTGCCTCCTCTACACAAACTCTGTAATCCGAATTCTCACAATGAATCGAATGAATACAATTGCCTCGTTTTCACATGCTCATAAGCATATCCACTGCATGTGTGAGCAAATCACAACTGTTAGCGATAATTCTTGTCAAGGTCTCTAGAGCATTTGGGTCTATAGATTGCACACGAAATGCTCAAGCGCAACACGGGAGAATCCCTGTTTTTTCTTTTTTCAAATAATAAGTCAAGCGAGTGGGAAAGATGTCATCGGCGACGTCCAAGGTCTATTTTGCGAAGCAAATCAATGGTCGGTGGGTAATTGCAGTCAGCCGAGTCACTCCAAGTATAGAGAAGAAGTTTTAAAGAGGTGAACGGTGTCAGCCGTCGGATCGACAGAAGAACAGATCTGGACTGTTGGTTCGGGAGCAGATGCATGTCACGAGATTACCCACATTAGGGACTCAGGCATCCGAGGTTGGAAGAAGAAGTCATTCGACTTCATGAGCGGTGAAGTGGAGAGAATATTGGAGACATCCATCTGAGAAGGACAGGTGTTGGAGATCGAGAGATCTCGTGAACTCATAAGTTCACAGGGTAAAGGACCAAACATTTGATACTCCAAGTCACGAATGTGCGAGGAGCGAGAAGAGGACAACCATTGGATCCAGATCATAGGAGGACTGTTGGATCCGCATGTGGGATCGTGATTCGGAGTCTCGTAAGAAAATACCCAAGGAATTAGCTGCGAGGATTGTGAGGTTGCGAAATTTCGACCATTGGAGGACAGGTGGCCACAACAAAGCAGCGAAGTGGAATACATCTGGCAGAAGCCCTCAGGATTTCACTGCGAGAAGTCACAAGGTATTGGCCTTAGGATTCGTGAGTTACAAAGTGTCGAGGTTCATGTAAATGTGTGGCAGAGTATAAGGTGGGACCGCATTGTCGACAGGTGGACATGCGTTGGCTGGAGATAAAGTCAACATTTCGTTGAATTCTCGCATCTCGGGGACTCGCAAAATAGGAGGATGAAAACTCGATGGTTCAACCGACGAGGTTGCGAGGTCCCAAGGACCCAGGCCCACAAGTATTGCCGAGATGATCTTAGTCATCCATCTAGAGGGGCACGTGGTGTATGATTAGGCTCCTCACCTCCTTGCCCCTCACAACTTTGAAGATTGAGGACCAGCCTCCTCCCAGCCATGAGACGCAAGGTGTCGAAAGTGTCTTTGAAGAAAGTCACAAGGTCACAGCTCGTGGTCACTTGAGGAAAGAAAGGAGCTGCAGAAAGAAGGCCGAAGGCGCCGAGTTCAGTTGCAGAGAGGATCGTTGCGGTCTCCGAATGCTATCAGATTCGATTTCCATATTGTTCCTCGTCTAAAGTAAATGACGACAAGAGCGGGTGGTTGAAACCTCATTTCATTCATTAAGTGAGGGGATGGAGGGTCTGACAAGCCATCTACCTGAGGAAGTCCTGTGTATCGATTTCCTCAAAAACGCCATGCCGAAGACCTCAACTAGCCGAAGGAAGTCTGAACGCGCTAGCTCGACACTTAATGGCTCAGCTACTCCCCTTGCTGGAGCCACACGTAGATTAAGATGGCATCTGTCATAGGCACACTATCATCCAGTCTGCATGCGTAGACTGTCAGAAGACATGCAGACGCAATGTTATTAATGCAGTATCTTGTTTTCGCTGTTGTGTTTTGTTTTGAGTATATGTAGGCATTTTCCCCATTTTTGTAAGGATCGATGGTTGAGCAGAGCTCCAGGTCATAAATTTTTAATGAAGCACTGTTATTCTAGTTATGCATGGACTTCTGAGACTTCTTGCCTTATGAATGCCAGTTTCTTTCATGCCTTTGTTTACACTATTTTAGAGCAGCTCGGAATTGGAGGATCCAGTCGAGTTGTAGCTGTTATAGGATGATGTATGTTGGATCACTGTAATAGTTACGTTGTCTCTGATCAGTTCTTGTGATTTTCTCAGCGCTGAGTGACTTGGAATTGGAGGATCGAGTCAAGTCCCCTTTCAGTTTCTTGAGACCCTGAACGAAGAGGATCTTGTATCTAGAGTCTTTCTTCTGTAAACCACTGAAAGCCTACTACCCAAATCTATTTGTCCACCCTCCCTATCAAGTCTTCCACCTGCTCACCTTTTAATCAACCTACTGGCTGAAGTTAGGATTCTAGACCTCTTTTTTTTTTTGCATACCAGATACAGTCCCTAAGTTAGAGTGATGTCTCCTTGAGTATTTATCTCCATTCGGTCACCCCTTTATAAACAAATCGTGACATTAAACTGATGGGTTTCGGGCTCTGTTCCTGCAAGCAATCTAGGAGTGACTTCTGATGCTAACATTTCTAGCGCCGTTGCCAGGGATGAAGTTGAAGATTTTCCCTGGGAAGAACGACAACGATCAACTAATTCTAAAGGTGCATCAGAAATCAGAATTATTCAGATTGCTACTGTGCACCTGGCGACTCTACCGTGGTGACTCCATTGTTTCCACAATCATTGTTTCAGCTGTGACTACTGTTAGCACACCTGAAAGATGACCCTAAGGAGCTTTCTCGAGAAGGTTTCAGCAGCTGCTTTCTTAGTCTGAGAAGCTTCCTGGGGTAATGACAACGTTAAGATCTGGCCTTTGATGGTGAACAAGGACCGAGCATATTTGAAGCTGCGCATATTTCACCTGGTGACTCCATGATTCAAGGATCGATTGGCGACTTCACTGGTTATATGTGGAGAAAATCCTTGCTCGTAGGTTTGCTCCTTTTAATTTTTCTGCTATTCCTGGTTTTCCTAATGTTGTCCCCTCTATGGATGAATGGGGTGATTATTTTCCCATATTTGAAAAGTGTGAAGAGGACAACCCTTCTCAGCACATCAATGAGTTTCATGAACTCATGCGTCAGTGGGAGATACATCATGAGGATGTGTTACTAAAGATGTTCATGTTTTTGTTAGCAGGTAATGTGCGTCAATGGTACCATTTTTTACCCCCTGCTAGCATTTCTTCACTCCATCTTTCACCGCCTATTGTCAGAGGTTGTATCCCCTTGAGTTAATTTTTCATAATTATTGTGAGGGATACCGCAACTCTATACAAGAGAAAGTTGTTTCTGACGTAAGCTGTGGGGAGGATCCTGACGACATGGATCAACACTTAATCCTTTCTCCTCCCCATTCATCTGCATCCAAGGCAGGTTATGAAAGTGATGAAGTTCCCAGGGAGGAGGATGGTGCTCTGAGTAAGGTGATGGAGTAGGTGAAATATCTCTCTGCCCAATTAGAAGGATTGAAATATGAAGACTGTGCAGAGGATTTTCCAGTCCGTGAGGCAGACGCTCTAAGAAAAGCTTTTGAAGAGATTGTTGAAGATTTATTAGGTGAGTTAGCATCTACCTTCGATGAGCTTGTTGTCTCAGATCAAAGTGATGAAATGATAGTTGGGGAAGAGGAATGTTCTCTTTTTCTTCACAAGTTTTCCCATGATGTATTTACATTTGGGATTGAAAAGGAGGATCTGGAGATCATTCCTTTTTTGCAAGATGAAGAAGTCTGGTGCTCACCCATCTTTAACGACTATTCAGTTGAGGAGCAGCAGAGCCCCACATCACAGATTGATGACCTGGGTAGCAGCCAGCCCTTGTATGATAGCTATGAATTAGGTTCTAAGCTGGACACCCAGAAATTCCAAAAGAAGACTGCAGAGCCTTCTCCTTTGTTCACAAATGAAAGACAATGTAAGGAAATCAGCCCCCCTGAGCAGCAAATTGAAAAACAGAACTTTCCCACAGGTCCTATCTATGATGATTATGACTCTGACCCTTGGGAGAGACAAGAAGAGGCACCAGAAGAACCAAAGGAGCAGTCAAAGATGCAGTTTACAGACTACACAGAGATAATCAGCGAGCAGCCACCACCTGAGATCAGCAGGCCTAATTCAGTTATTCACCCGCCTGTGGATATCAGAGACATTCAACTGTGTGTGAACAACTGTGTAGCAGAAGAGGCTGTATTTCGTCGATTCCTTGGAAATGGCCACTCATTCGATGAACCTGTCAGCAAATACATGGAGTGGCATTTCTCCTATGCCTTGGAGCTGCCCTATTTCATCTCAACTCCAACCTGTAAGGAGGAGTTGATGAGTGTAACCGTTCTGCTATCACGGCTACACCATCTGCTGATGATCATTGACAGAAGGAAGGAGCTTCTATCCAGGAAGCTACTTGGATGGCTATGGTGGAAGTTTTCTTTCACCTAGCCCATGTAAAATGTTTTATTAGCATTAGGACTGTATATAAATAATCTCCTTTGAGCATGTAGCATTTGTTTTGTTTTTCTTTTATTTTTCAGCCTGTATTTTCAACAGCAGGAGGTTTGAGCTTGACTCCATAGCCCAATAGCAAGGCACTGAGGCTACGAAAGGAGTTCTTAGAGCATCACAGGGATGAATCTATCCCCCATGGAGCCTAATGTTAGAGATAATTCTTGTCATGGGCTCTAGAGCATTCAAGTCTATAGATTGCACACGAAATGCTCAAGCGCAACACGGGAGAATCCCTATTTTTTCTTTTTTCAAATAACAAGTCAAGCGAGCGGGAAAGATGTTGTCGGAAACGTCCAAGGTCTATTTTGCGAAGCAGATCAACGATCGGTGGGTAATTACAGTCAGCTGAGTCATGCCAAGTATAGCGCAGAAGTTTTAAAGAGGTGAACGATGTCAGTCGTCGGATCGGTAGAAGAACATATCTGGACTGTTGGTTCGAGAGTGGACACGTGTCACGAGATTACCCACATCGGGGACTCGGGCATCGAAGGTTGGAAGAAGAAGTCATTTGACTTCATGAGCGGTGAAGTGGCGAGAAGATTGGAGCTGTCCATCTGAGAAGGACAAGTGTCGTAGATCGAGAGATCTCGCGAACTCGAAAGTTCGCAGGGTAAAGGCCCAAACATTTGGTACTCCAAGTCGCGAAGGCACGAGGAGAGAGAAGAGGACAACCATTGGATCTGGATTGTAGGAGGACTGTTTTATCCGCATGTGGGATCATGCATCAAAGTCTCGTAAGAAAATACCCAAGGAATTGGCCGCGAGGATCGCGAGGTTGCGATATTTCGACCGTTGGAGGACAGGTGGCCATAACAAAGTGGCGAAGTGGAATATAAGTGGCAGAAGCCCTCAGGATCTCGCTGTGAGAAGTCCTGAGGTATTGGCCTTAGGATTCGCGAGTTGCGACGTGCTGAGGTTTGTGTGAACGTGTGGCAGAGCATAAGGTGGGATCGCATGGTCGATGGGTGGACACAGATTGGCTGGAGATAAAGTCAGCATTCCGTTGAATTCTCGCATCTCGGGGACTCACGAAATAGGAGGGTGAAAACTCGATGGTTCAACTGGCAAGATTGCAAGGTCGCGAGGACCTGAGCCCACAAGTATTTCCAAGATGATCTCAGCCATCCATCTAGAGGGGCACGTGGTGCACCATTAGGCTCCTCGCTTCCTCGCCGCTCACAACTTTGAAGATCAAGGATCAGCCTCCTCCCAGCCGCGAGACGCGAGGTGCTGAAAGCGTCTTTGAAGATAGGTACAAGGTCACAGCCCATGGTCACTTGAGGAAAGAAAGGAGCTGCAGAAAGAAGGCCAAAGGCACCAAGTTCAGTTGCAGAGAGGATCGTCACAGTCTCTGAGTGCTATCGGATCCGATTTCCATACTGTTCCTCATCTGAAGTAAATGATGGCAAGAGCGGGTGGTTGAAACCTCATTTCATTCATTAAGTGAGGGGATGGAGAGTCTAGCAAGCCATCTACCCGAGGAAGTCCTGTGTATCGATTTCCTCAAAAACGCCATGCTGAAGTCCTCAACTAGTCGAAGGAAGTTTGAACATGCTAGCTTGACACTTAATGGCTCAACTACTCCCCTTGTTGGAGCCATGTGCAGATTAAGATGGAATCTATCATATGTGCACGATCATCCAGTCTGCATGTGCAGACTGTCAGAAGACATGCAGACGTAATGTTATTAATGCAATATCTCATTTTCGCTGTTGTGTTTTGTTTTGAGTATATGTAGGCATTTTTGCCATTTTTGTAAGGATCGATGGTTGAGAAGAGCTCCCGATGGTAAAGTTTTAATGAATCACTGTTATTCTAGTTATGCATGGACTTCTGAGACTTCTTTCCTTATGAACGCCAGTTTCTTTCATGCCTTTGTTTACACTGTGTTAGAGAAGCTCAGAATTGGAGGATCCAGTCGAGTTGTAGCTATTATAGGATGATGTATGTCAGATCACTGTAATAGTTACGTTGTCTCTGATCAGTTCTTGTGATTTTCTCAGCAGTGAGTGACTTGGAATTAGAGGATCCAGTCAAGTCCCCTTTCAGTTTCTTGAGACCCTGAACCAAGAGGATCTTGTATCTAGAGTCTTTCTTCTACAAACCACTGAAAGCCTATTGCCCAAAGCTGTTTTTCCACCCTCCCTATCAAGTCTTCCACCTGCTCACCTTTTAATCAACCTGCTGGCTGAAGTTAGGATTCCAAACCTCTTTTGTTCTTTGCATACCAGATACAGTCCTTGAGTTAGAGTGATGTTTCCTCGAGTCTTTATATCCATTCGATCACCCCTTTATAAAAAAATCATGACATTAAACTGATGGGTGTCGGGCTCTGCTCCTACAAGCAATCCAGGAGTGACTTCCGATGCTAAAAACAATTGATAGCCAAATTTTCCCCTTTCACCTATTATCTCAACTGGTGTCCATTGGAATGACATGCATGTAGTTATCTGTGGCAAGTCCTCAGTTGCATGCAAGTTAACTAATTGTGAATTAATGAATAGTTAATTCACTGAACTTGCACTAATATAACTAAACTTAAATCACTTAACTACACTTGTAATTCTGTTACAATTCCAAATAACTCAATTATGAATGAGATAATAGATTAATATTTATTTTCTAATTTAATTAAGGGAAAACTAAATTAGACACATGTTTCTTGTTGACTTTTCAACACTCCCTCTCAACAAGAAAGGGAGTATCCTTCACCCCAATCCTGTCTCTATGATATTCAAATTTTCTTCTGGTGAGCGCCTTCATCAGAATGTTGGCATCCTGATCTTCCGTAGGAATGTATTGAGGCAACATGATCTTCTGCTACACACAATCTCTGAGATGATGATACCAGATATCTATATGCTTAGATATGTCATGAAACACATGATTAATCAAGATTTTAATGCAACTCTGATTATCACAATAAATCATTGTTGGATCTAAATGAGAACCAATTAAACCAACCAAGATCTTCCTCATCCAGATAGCCTCACATGCAGCTTGGCTTGCTGCTATGTATTCTGCTTCCGCTGAATTAAGTGCCACAAATCTTTGTTTCCTGTTGTACCAAGAAAGATATGTAGATCCAATACTAAAGATCCCTCCTGATGTGCTCTTTCTGTCCATTGGGCTTCCCGCCCAATCTACATCCGTGAATCCATGCAACTTCACCTCATCCGTCTATCTGTACCATAATCCATACTCAGATGTTCCCTTCAGATATATCAGAACATGCTTCCCCTCCTTCTAAAAGAGTTTGGTAGGCTTAACCATCGCTTGACTTAGCTGGTTAACAACATAGCAAATGTCTGGCATCGTATTCACTAAATACATTAGTGAACCTACTAACTATCGATAGACAGTAGCATCAACTACCTCTCCAGAAGTAGCATCCTCTTTCCTCCAATTTCCTGGAAGAGGAGTATCCATGGGTTTGCAGGCCTCCATGTGAAACTTACCCAGTATCTCTCTTGTATACTTTCCTTGAGACACAAAAAGTTCACCATCTCGCTGCCATATTTCCAATCCAAGGAAATAATGAAGAAGGCCTAAATCCTTCATCTCGAACTCCTTTGCAAGCTCCTCCTTGCATGAGTTTATCAACTCCTCATCACTAGTAAGTATTAAATCATCAACATAAAGAACAATGATTAACACCTTACCCTCCACCATAATTTGGTATAGGTTTACATCTGCTTCACTTTTGGTGAAGCCCAATCCGGTGAAATAGCTGTCTATCCGAGTGTACCAAGCACGTGGTGCTTGCTTCAGCCCATACAGTGCTCTCTTGAGTCTGCACACATGCAACTCTCTGTCAAAGGTCTCAAAACCTTCTGGCTGCTCAATGTACACTTCTTTCTCAATGATCCTATTGAGGAACACAGTTTTTACATCCATCTAATGAATGTGCCATCCCATCTACGTTGAGAGTGAAAGGATGGATCTTATGGAAGAGTACCTAGTGACAGGTGCAAAGGTCTCACCATAATCTATCCCCTCAATCTGTGAGAAACCCTGGGCGACAAACCTGGCCTTGTATTTCTCCACACTCCCATAAGCAGCTTTCTTTACCTTGTAGATCCATCCTGAACCTACCACTAATTTATCAATCAGTCTTGGGACAATTTCCCATACATTGTTTTCAAAAATGGAGTCATACTCCTCTACCATAGCATCAACCCAAGTGGGGTCCTGCACTGCCTCCTAAAAGGAATATGGTTCAGTCACAATACATTTTCTCATAAGAGCCATGTATCCATCAAATCGATCAGGAGACTGTCTCTGTGTGTGCTATGAAATAGGGGCTCCTATATTTTGTGCAACATCTGGTCTCAATCTTTCAGCTTTCGTGGTGCGCTTTCTTCCATTTCTGATGGATGGATCTGCTTGAGTGGTTTCCTCCACTCCATGAACCTCTTCATGTGGTTGATTTACATCTTGAGACTCATCCTTGGGAACCAGCAGTTCCTCTTTTGCATGCAAGTCTAGCTCCCTCTCAAGCGACAACTGCATGGCTTTCCCCTCATCAAATTTTATATCCCGTCGCATAACAGTCATCTTACTGTTTTGAAAATACACACGATAATTATGGGGTGTTTCTATGTACCCCACAAATATCCCAACTTCAGCAGTCGGTTCCAGCTTCTTCCCGACATCCTTTTTTACATGCACATAAGTAGATGAACCAAAAATTTTAAAATGAGAAACATTAGGTTTCTTACCAGTAAAAGCTTCTTCAGGTGTACTCATGCCAAGTACTCTATCAGGACAATGGTTCTGCACATAAACCGTAGTATTGCATGCTTCTGCCCACAAATGCAATGGTAGGCCCTGATCATGCAACATCGCTCGTGCTGCACCCACAATCATTCTATTCTTTCTCTCCGCGACCCCATTTTGCTGTGGGTTATGAGGCGCTATGAGTTCTCTTCGAATTCCTTCTCTGCTGTAGAAGTCTTTGAATTTTTTAGAGATGTATTCTCCACCATTATCGCTCCTTAGAGCCTTCACTTGCTTCCCCAACTCTTTCTCCACCAATGCTTTAAACTCACAAAACTTTGAGAATGTTTGATCCTTCTTCTACATGAAGAATATCTAACATTTACGAGAAAATTCATCAACAAAAATAACATAATACCTATGTTTTGTTGTTGAGGCAACTGAGAATGGTCCACACACATCCATGTGAACTCTCTCCAGTATTGCCGAAGCATGGTTCTCCTTTTCATGAAAGGTGGACTTTACATACTTCCCTAGGGTGCACCCTTTGCACTGATCTGACTGAGCAAGTGTTCCCCTTGGAAGTCCAGTAGATATTTATTGCATGATCTTCAAGGCTCCATGATGAAGATGTCCTAATCTCATGTGAGATAATTCTCCCTCATCTCAGCTCACCACTGTTTTTGCCTTGCCTATCATGGCACCATATCCATCTACCTGTAGCATGTAGAGATTCTTAACTCGAATACCTATCTTCTTGACTTGACCTGTTGCTTTATGTCGCAGGTAGGCTATACCACTGCTAAAAACAACATCATAGCCTCTGCCCTCCAACATTGTGACTTAGACCAAGTTTTTCTTCAGACCTGGAACATGCATAACATTTTTCAATTGAAATGGTTTACCTGACTCCCTCTGAAAGGTAATGGTACCAATACCAGTTGCACTATATTTTCCATCATCACTCATTTCTATATGCATTCTGAGATCTTTCTCCTCCAAGTCAATGAAAGATTATCTATCTCCCGTCATGTGGAAGGAAGCGCCACTATCCAAATACCACACTGATCCCGATGCAATTGATGCCATGCATGAAATCAAAGTGAAGTCAAGCTCAAGTTGTGAGACAAGAGCCTCACCAGTTGCAGTTCCAGCAACCATCTTGTTCTTCTTCTTCTGCGGACAGTTAGTAGTGAGATGCCCACGTTCGTGACAGTGAAAACACTTCACTTTGGACAAATCTAGCTTCTTGACTTTATACTCGGAATTTGATTGGAATTTCTTCCCTTTCTTGTTCCTTTCCTTGGAAATCAAAGCACAATCCTCTTCATCATCACGCTTTGATGAAGATCCATCTCTAGTGTTTCGCCTGAACTCCTCTTCCACCAGATTCGACCATAGTTGTTCCCAATCCGGTAATTTTTCCCTTCCATTGACAGAGTCTTGATAACTGTGCCAACTCATAGGAAGCCTTAGGAGCTCCAAGCTCACCAAATCATCAGCAACGACTGTTATTCCCACACTTCCAAACTCATCTTGACATTGGACAAACTTTGTGAGATATTTTTGAATGGTGTCGCCTTTCTCCATCTTAATCTTCCTAAGTTTATCTTTGAGTGCCAATTTTCTATGGTATCTACTATTTTGGAAAAGATCTGTCAAAACCTTCCACATTGCATATGGTGTGGTTTTCTTATGGAGACTTGAGACAATGTGGTCTCGTACTCCCTCCAACAGAATCCTCCTCGTCTTCGCCACTTTTTTTTGCCATGCATCAAGATTTACAGTATCTGTCGCAACCGGCTTAGGAACATCTACATCAATGTAACCCTTCAAGCCATTGTCTTCGAGCACTACCTCCATCCTTTCCTTCCATGCTATGTAGTTAGAGCTACCCTCGAGTGCATACTCCAACCTCAAGCCATTGAAAGACATTTCGATCTTGAATCAAGTGTCACACCAAGAAAATCTTGCAAATTTGAATGTTATCCAACCCAAAACTCAACCCCTTCACTTTCCTCTTGCCCTGGGAGGTTTTCACCCTACCTGAGGGAAACTTGAGGGAAGTTCACACCCTGCTTGTGTATAGACTGAAAAATTGCCTGTCAAGTTCGCACCCTGCTAGTGTATTTGCCTGCGAGAATTTCTGTTCTTGAAAACATTGGAAGTTTTCAGTACTAAAGTTTACACCCGGCTAGAGACGTGACCTGCGAGAATGCAATTATGTTCGCACCTCACTTCCGTGACTCCATGACCTCCATGGCTCTGATACCATGTAGAAATTTCGATACAAATTAATGTATTCCTGCGATTCTCTTGATCTAATAATTTCCACCACTTGTTAAATATAGAATCGCTTCTACTACTATTATTTCGAAAGCAATTAAACCACGATCACAACCGCAATGCACAAAGTGAAATATCAATAACACACAACACATAAGTTTTACCGGGAAAGCGTAAAGCTAAAAACCCCACTATCATATATTATGTATATCATGAATCATGAAACAATCTCATACAAAACTCTAATCCAAGAGCTCTCAGTACAATACAATTGTCTCACACTGTCATACACAAATTAGCAAATACATGCGCCAATTCTTGTGTCCAGATAGCCTGCCTCCTCTGCACAAACTCTGCAATCCTAATTCTCACAATGAATTGAATGAATACAATTGCCTCGTTTGCACATTGCCATAAGCATATCCAATGCATGTGTGAACAAATCACAACTGATAGCCAAACTGTCCCCTTTCACCTGTTATCTCAATTGGTGTCCATTGGAATGACATGCATGTAGTTAATCGTGGCAAGTCTTCAGTTGCATGCGAGTTAACTGATTGTGAATTAATGAATAGTTAATTCACTGAACTCGCACTAATACAACTAATATTAACTCACTTAACTACACTTGTAATTCTGTTACAATTCCAAATCACTCAGTTATGAATGAGATAATAGATTAATATTTATTGTCTAATTTAATTAAGGGTTTCTTGTTGACTTTTCAACAGGAAGTACCGGTGTAGTCTCGACGGTCGGCGAACAGGAGGGTGTGGACAACACTCGGAGCAGGTGATCAGGCAACAGTACACTTTCCATTTTTGCATGATAGAAGGTATTAGGACCTTGGTTCTCTCTTA
This sequence comes from Picea abies, assembly GCA_900067695.1. Lineage (NCBI taxonomy): Eukaryota > Viridiplantae > Streptophyta > Pinopsida > Pinales > Pinaceae > Picea > Picea abies. The sequence goes on from CBVK0102460277.1 coordinate 14,476, forward strand.
ATGTTATCAACATTTGTATATTGGCTTTGTGAAATGAAAAATACTTGACTTAAATCTGCTTGGGTTCTTGTCGTATTGACTGGTTTTCTTTTTCTGTTCTTCAGTGATTTTAATTATGTGATGGATATAAAAAGATTTCTTCTTAACTCTGATGTTGCAAGTTGGTATTGGATAAAAGATTCTATGAACTTGATGTTTCCGACCTTCCTTGGTTCTATGAAATCTCCAGCTGTGGCTTACGTTTTTGTTTTGTCTGGCATTTTTCTAGGAAGAGATAAATCTAACTTTGCGCTTGAAATATTTATGACTTGTGAACCTTTCGATCAGTTCTCCTTATGGCCTTGGCATTACCTTACTGTAGTCAACCATTTTATTAGTGTTCTGAGATGTAAAGGGCCTTTAACTTCCATCCACGTCTATTTTCTTTTTATATATCTTCTTAAATTGTAATGTTATAGTTGTGAGATTTCTTATAACTACAATATGTACTTAGGCCTATGATCCTTCCATGATTTACACAGGGAATTTCTTAAATCACCATGCATAGTGACTCTAGATTGTATTCTTGTTGTTGACAACAAAATTTTGGGTAGTGATTTTTATGTTTGGTCCAAAGATTTTAATTTCCAGAGAATAAAGGATTTTCAGAATGATTAACAGTCAGAAAAGGTGTTATCCTTGATAGTGTATTGATCACTCACTTACTGGGATATCGATAGTTATTATGCCTATAGCTTTGAATGTTATTTTTCCTTACTTGTGGATGTTATTGATAATTAATAATGATTTTTCCTTACTATTGCATCCATTTTAGGAGATTTAATTTACCCCTACGGTTGTTCTTGTGTTTCGGCTGCATAAACCATCCCTCTGCAAAATTGTACTTATACCAGGGCTGTGTTATTATGGCATCTACGAATTTATTTTAGGTATGGTTGTACAGTTGTTTTCTTCTGCCAATTCGTGCCTCTGAGTTGGCTGCATTAATACTCACACAACCACCTTACTACCTCTGCGAATGTTTCACATCATGGTTGGATATTTTTCTTTGCGACTTTATAATAATGCTTTGCACCCTTAACCTTGATGTTTTCCTGGATTTGCATTGAATAGAAACCTCTGGTGCCCAGCTCCTCATGGTGGTCATGGGTAGTATTGCACCAGCAACTAGGAATCCTTTCCAGTTCATGGGTGGACTAATGCTGATGAACATCGCAGTGTTAACCTTACACTTGGGCGATTTTGGAATGCAATCCTAGTTGCATTTCGTTGCTTAAATATGTTGATTCTTGCATGAATGCCTCTTGGAGGAGCATCCATCAGTTAGACTTAGCATAGACCAAAAATGCTTGAACTTTTGTCGGACATGTCCCTGTACCCATCCTCTTTTCTTCCTCTGAGGCGTCCACTCAGGTGATTGAGTCGTTGTTGTGGGGCATGAATGCCAGAGATTGGCAGTCTATAAAATGCCCATGCGGTCCCCTTCATTACTTCACCTCGCAGTGGACATTTTTCTTGGCTTTAAACCTTGCATGAATTGGCATTCTTCTGACCACCACTTCTTTTTAATTTAGGCAACCATTGAATTTAACCGCCTACATATTGGATTTACAGTTATTAATGAACAACTAAGGTATTGATTTTTGCACCAGTTGGTAATTTAGTTTCCTTGTAATTAATTAATACTGTCTATTATTCCTTTCGTTTAAAAATAATATCCTTCATTTAACTTTTATCAATCTATTATGTTATGTGGTGGACCGATAATGTACAGGAAATGTCATAATGTAGACCTTATTGTTCAAGGTGGATGAAGCGTATATTAATATAGAACCTCGTTAGACACCCTCATATGTTTAGGAAATGGTATCGGTTTACAATGATTGTTATATTAGAGAAAAGTAGTGCTTTTATTAATAATAAAAATTTATTACTATTATTATTATTATGGGATGAGGAATGATGAGGAATGATGAGGAATAATAAAAATTTATCTCAGACAGGAGCAGATAGCATTTGGTGATGTAGTCGGAATGATGAGATATTTTCAGCGCATGTTCGAGGCTTTAATCATCCATTTGCACAGAGATGAGGCCAGAGCATCGACACCCACTGAGGTTCCATCATGTGCTTTGGTCGGTACTGGTAGCATTCACCGTGAGCTTGAGAAGGTCAAATTTCCTGAGTTCCTTGGTGCCCTAGATGGCGCAGCCACTGAGGCATGGTTGGAGAACATGGCGATGTGCTTCAAAATTCATGATTGTACCTCCAACATGAAGGTCCACATGGTGGTCTTTCAACTGAAGGGGAGAAATCTTCTATGGTGGAAGACACTTCTACCGCAGCTGAACATGGTCGTCGAAGATGTGTCATGGGAGCTGTTCAAGGAACGGTTCCGAGAGAGGTACCTTTCAGAGGATTTCATTGAGCGTAAGCTCATTGAGTTCAACGCCTTATGACAGGGAGGTCATACGGTACCCAAGTATGAGGCTCATTTTATGGAGCTACTCCGGTATGCTCCACACCTTAACATGAAGAAACTTAAGGTCAACAGGTTCGTGTTCGGCCTTAACGACAACCTGCGTGCAAAGGTTAGGATTTTGATGCCTCAAACCTTGCACGATGTCATCCAGAAGGCCCTCATAGTAGAGGAGGAGCTTACCAGTGGGGGTTTGACCAGGACTCCAGCGAGACCAGAAGGGCAAGATCCATTTGGAACACAACAACACTCTACACCACCGAGAAATACACCAGGATATCATGGCTTCCAGAGGGGATCCACTTTCACTAAACCTCGGTGACTGCCACCTTAACAATGAACACCTTATCGGGGACCATCACATCAGCAACAACGTCACCCGCAACAACAATAGTTTAGGCTTGTTCAGCAAAATAGACCAGGGTTCCAAGCCAGTGGGCTGTCATCTTCTACTTCAGGTACCAGGACTACAGGGCCGAAAAAGGGGTGTTGAACATGTGGGGAGCCACACTACCAGCGTGAATGTCATGTGGAGAGGACCCCAGTGTCCGGATCAGTAGGACCCACTACCGTGGGATATGTGGGTAAGGCCCATCAGATTCATGCAGTGGTGAATAACCGACAGGCAGAGCACCAATCGACTGTGCTCGAGACGATAGGTAGTGTCGCTAACCAGACCTTTAGTATTTTGATAGATCCCGGTGCTACCAAGAGTTTCATTTTTTGTGCAGCGCTAAAAAGGATTAAGGTATAGGCAGTCGAACAGGATGAGTTTAGCTTCATGAAGATGGCATCAAGAGCCAAACAAAAGGTTGGAGGAAAGGTTCGGGGCTGTGTCCTTAACCTGGGAGAGTTTTTCACGAGGACCAACTTGTACGTCACGATCTTAGGATCTTATGATGTCGTGATTGGTATGGATTGGTTGGAATTGCATGAGGTGATACTCAACTATAAGATGAAACAATTGAGCTTGGCCGATGATGAGGGACAGAGACGTGTGATTGTAGGACAAAACCAGGGAGTTTCCCTGAGGTTCATCTCTTCCTTATAGTTACAGAAGAGTATGCGTAAGGGGTGCAAGCTTTATGCGATCCTTGCACTAAACAAGAATGGAGTAGTGGAAGGTCTAGAACACCTTCCAATGGTGAGAGAGTTTGTGGATGTGTTTCCAGAGGAGTTACCTAGGACGTTGTCAGAGAGGGATTTGGCGTTTACCATAGAACTGAAAGTGGGGACAGAACCAACAACAAGGACGCCTTATCGGATGTCGACCCTAGAGTTACAAGAGTTGAAAATGCAACTGAAGGAGTTGCTGGACCTCGGAATGATACGTCCTAGTGTGTCACCATGGGGTGCATCTGTTATTTTCATACAAAAGAAGGATGGATTGTGGAGGCTTTGCATTGACTACTGTCAACTGAACAAGGCTACGATCTAGAATCAATATCCATTGCCAAGAATTGATGACCTGTTTGATCAAATGAAGGCTGTGACGGTGTTCTCCAAGATCGATTTGTGATCATTGTATCACCATTTACAGATCAAGGATGATGACATCCCTAAGATCTCCTTTAAGACGAGGTTTGGACATTACAAGTTTACTGTTTTACCGTTTGGACTAACAAACGCCCCAGGGGTATTTATGAGTTTGATGAATGGGGTGTTCCACGAGTACTTGGATAAGTTCATCCAAGTGTTCATTAATGATAGTTTATTTACTCTCATATGATGGAGGATCATGATGAGCACTTGCGCTTGGTACTACAGTGTCTTTGAGAGCACAAATTGTATGGGAAATTGTCCAAATGCTCTTTTTTTCAATCGAGGATTGATTACTTAAGGCATGTCATCTCCGACGAAGGCATCGTCGTGGATCCAACCAAGGTCGATGCTATTATGGAATGGTTTGTGCCGATTAATGTCATGGAAGGCGTAGATTTATGGGTTTAGCAGGATACGATGGACGGTTTGTCGAGGGATTTTCAAAGATAGCAAATCCGATCACAGAATTGTAGAATAAAAATAATAAGTTTGTTTGGACCAAGAAATGTGTGGAAGCATTTAGGAGCTTAAGGAGTTGTTGACAATAGTGCCGATACTAAAGGTCCTTGACATGGATACAGACTTCTTGGTATGCAAAAATGCATCCAAGGAAGGCTTAGGTGAAGTCTTGATGCAAGACGAACGAGTGATTGCTTACATTTCGAGGAAACTGAGAAGGCATGAGGAGAACTACGCGACGCATGATTGGGAGTTATTATCCATTGTATATGCCTTGAATGTTTGGAGACACTACCTTGTTTGATCTAAAAATGAAGAAGACTTGTATTCTTGAAATTATTTGCAAGTAAAATTTACGTGTTAAAATGAAAATGGATCAACTTTGAAACACAACTTTAATAGTATTTACTCATTCAATATGCATACAAACAACAACAAAATCAGTGAACAGAAAACATATAACACAACAAATGATAAAGGAGTTCACCCCTCTCTTGGGCTACATCTCCTGGTCCAGCTTCCAATGGATCATTTGTATTATTTGCTCAAAGTGATAAAAAAATGTTCTTTATAATGCTCAAAATTCCAAATAGACTACTCCAATGGCTTCAGAATGTCCAAAAACCCCTAGTTGGGCTTTTTCGGCACCTCGTTGGGCCAAAAATTGAAGAAGATAGGCTTCCTGGAAGTCCCCCCTTCAAACTTGTTGTCTCTGCATCTACAAAACACACCCCTGTTGGCCCACACACATACTTAAGTGTAAAAACTTAGCACCGGGCACAACTGCACAACCAGTACAAACTATGGAATGGTTATGTGTCAGCCTTGAACTACCAAGGCCCGTGGGCAGATGGTCACCACATGACCGCGCATAATATACAACAGGGCTAAAGTTCCAACTGTATACAAACCATGGATTAAACCACGCGCATACACATTGGTCACATGTTATATGTCAAACCGTGTGCATTTCAAAACAGTCACAACATATATATATCACGGTGGGTTTAACCGCCCGTAGCACCGATCATATGCAATATATATATATAACCGTGGGTCGGGGCATAGCCCCGACCTGGTTCATGCCCCAATAAACATTTTTTCAAATTCAAATATATTACAACACATACATATGTTATGTAACACATGCAGGCACACCAGTTGGGCCGCCTTTCCCAAGGCTTTACCCTGCCCGGAGGTCACGGGGTCGACTCCTGCCAAGTGCAAAGATTTTAATTCAATAAACATGTGACACGTGGTGGCCATTGATTGGGCTACGTGTCGCCATCCCATTCACTACCAACAAGCCATGTCACATGCCAACTGTTTCAATAGCTTCCTGCCACATGTCGTATGACCTGCCACATCAGCGTCCGTACAGACTATACAGTCAACACCCTTTTTTTTTGCCTGTTTGTAAATTTGAACAGAACGTGATATCTCTCTCTCCCGACATTCATTTGAACCCAAACAATTTGCATTGGGTTCGTAACAACGAGGCCTACGCTCTCATTCGATTTGAAGCAATTTCAAACACTTTGATTTTTTGAGAAAAATTTGATCCCCTGATCACACCTCCCCATTGGAAAGCTTTTGGACCTCCAAAACACTATTTCCAGTCTATCTAAAGATGAGGGTATAGCTTCCTCACCTTTTCAACCTCTATCCACTTGGATTTTCTTGGATTTGTACCTTTAATACCAACTCAAAGATACTCCACATTTCCTCATTTTGAAGTTCGCATTCTCCTGTCAAGGATGATGTCTTCATGCAGTTCTGTAAGATATTTTAGGGAAAAATCATCTATAGAAGGAATCTGAACATGCTCTCCTTGATCGTAAATCAAAGGAGGCTCATACAATTTCAAATTCTCAACATTAACAACTGCTCTCAACATTAACAACTGCATACATTTGCATATAAGGAGGCAAATCTAAATGGAAGGCATTGTTACCAATCTTATCAATAATCTTGAAAGGACCATATCGAATTGGTTTGAGTTTTTTACCTTCTCCTTTAAGACTCTCCTTACTGATGTAAAGCCAAACTTCATCTCCAACTTGGAAACTGTGATCAACACGATGCTTGTCATGTCTCATTTTGTACTTGGCTTGACTCTTTTCCAACTTCTCTTGCACCATTTGATGTATCGACTGAATTTATTCAATGAACTTTTATGCCCTGTCAATGTCATATTGACCATCAATAGAAATATCCTTCCCAAAGATAAAGTCTAAAGGAGATTTGGTCAAATAGCCAAAACATGCTTCAAATGGCGACGTTTGAGTGGAAGAGTGCTTAGCTCGATTGTAAGCATGTTGAATGTAGTGTAAATGCTCATCCCAAAGTTTAGGATGCTTGTTGCAATAAGCATGAAGAAGATGCACCACTGTTCAATTTACCACTTCTATCTGACCATTTGTTTGCGAATGAAAAGTTGTGCTCTTTTTTAGTTTGGTGTCCATGAGTGCCCATAAACTCGACCAAAAACTTCCAATAATTCAAGAATCTCAACCAGAAATAATGGATTTAGGCAATCCAAAATGCACCTAGACATTTTGAAAGAATATTTGTGCCATTTGTTCAGTTGTAACCTACTTCGTACAAGGCATCAAAATACACATCTTGCTAAATCGATCAACCACAACATAAAGATAATCATGATTTCATCTAGACATAGGTAGCCCTCCTACAAAATCCATGGAAATACTTTCCCAAGGATGAGAAGGAACCGGAAGTGGAGTATACAAACCCAACTTTTGATTGCTAGGTTTACTTGTGGCACATAATGAACATCCTAGAACATATCTTGAAACACTTTCATTTAGTTTAGGCCAGTAGTAGTATCTTTGCAAATTATCCACTGTCTTGCCTACACGAAAATGACCAGCAATAAGAGAAGAATGGGCTTCTCTTATGATGTTGATTCTTTCACCTTGTGGAATACATATCTTGACAAGATGATACAAAAGATTATCATGCACATGGTAATCCAATTCCTCAACATGGTTAGAATGACACAAAGTTTCATATACTTCTTTAAAATTAGTATCCCAAGCATATCGCTCAACATAACTTTCATGCATGATAGGACTATGCTTAAGAATAACTAAAGCACTAATAATAGGCCTTAAAAGAATATCAACAACTTTTTTATAAATGCCCTTCTTATACTTGATGACCAAGTGGAATTGTTGAAGAAAATCCATCCATTTGAAGTGCCTAGCTTGTTGTAGCTTTGTTTGTGATTGTAAATATTGCAGTGGTTGATAATCGGTGTGAACAATGGTTTCTTTCCCCAACAAATAATGTTTCCATTTTTTCACACTTTGTACCAATGCATACAACTCCTTATCATAAGTAGGATAGTTAATCACGACACCATTAAAATTTTCAGAATGAAAACAAATGGGCTTACCATGCTGTAGAAAAACTACTCCCATTGCATAATTGCTTGCATCTGTTTAGATTTCAAAAGGTTTTCTTAAATTTGGAAGTGCAAGAACTGGTGATGAACTGATCTTCTCTTTCAAAGTATCAAAAGCCTTTTGTTGCTTGCCTCCCCATTTAAAAACTTGCTTGACACTTGTCACTGCATGTAATGGAGCTGCAATGGAAGAAAAGTTAGCAATAAACTTCCTCCAATATTGGGCTGCTCCCAAAAAACTTCTTACCTCTATCACATTGCTAGGCTTGGGCCATTCCAATATGACTTTGACCTTGGAGGGATCAATTTTTAATTCACCTCCACCAACAATATGCCCTAAGTAAATAAGTGAAGTCTTTCCAAATTCACATTTGGACATCTTCAAAAACAACTTTTCCTTTCTCAAAACATCCAAAACTTGTTTCACATGTTTAACATGCTCTTCACGAGATTTTCTATAGATCAAAATATTATCCAAGTAGACAATAGCACAATCATCAAGAAAAGGCCTTAAGACACCATTCATAACTCTCATGAAAGTAGCAGGTGTATTGCAATGTCCAAAAGGAATTACCATCCATTCAGACAAACCTTGCTTTGTTTTGAAAGCTGTCTTCCATGTGTCTCCCTCAGCAATCCCGATCTGATGATATCTACTTCTCAAATCTAAGTTAGTAAAATATTTAGCATCTTTCAATTGACCAAGCAAATCATCCATTCTAGGAAGAGGATAACGATTCTTTACTGTAATTTTGTTCAAAGCCTTGAAATCAACACACATATGCCATGTACTATCCTTCTTTGGTACTAACACAATTGGAGATCCACATGGCGATGAACTTGGTACAATAACCCCTTTGTCGAGCAACTCTTGGATTTTTTTTTTAATTTCAACATTTTCCATGACTGACATTCTGTACATACCAATGTTTGGAAGAGGACAATCTTGTTGCAATTGAATTTCATGTTGGATACCCCTTTTTGGAGGTAATCCCTTTGGTTCCTTAAACATTTCATCATATTGATTAACAACCTTATATATATCAGATTTCAACTTTGTATCACAACCTTGAAATACTTCGCTTTCAATATCATCTTTGGGTTTAATCATTAAGAGAACAAAATTCTTTCTAGCACTGACTAATCTCTTCATTTGTCCCGCAATTACAAGTGATAAATTCATCTTCTTTGTATGGTCTCTAACAATGTACTCAACTCCATTCTTAAACAAATGATACTTATTCTCATGACGATGAAAAATAGCTTTCCTATCATATAAATATGGGCTTCCCAACACAATACCACATATATCCAAAGGAATAACATCAAGCTCTACATCATCAACAAAATGTGCAGTGATAGCAAACCTAAGTTTACACATTCTTTTACTTGTAATTTAGCATTATCACATATCCAACCAAGAGGGTATGGCTTAGGATGTGGAATTGTTTCCAACTTTAATTTCTTAATAGTGTCTTCAGATATAAGGTTTTCTTGAGATCCAATATCAAATAGAGTATCTATTTTAGTATGCTTTGAAACAACCCTTATGTGAAAAAGTTCAATTCTCTCTTTTTCTTGTCGAGTTACATTGAGATTATTGTTACTTGAAGAACTAGTACTTGCAATAGAACCATTACCTTGATAACCCATGGCTGTGATCTTTGTTTCATCACCCGAATCAGAACCTAAATCATGTTGTATGGTTGCAGCAGTCTTTGACTTCCCTTTGTTGCCAAAATTTTTGGGTCTTCTTTCAGGATGAAGTTTCCAACAATGGTC
>CBVK0102460289.1:0-11976 GCA_900067695.1 Picea abies
TTGGACCAAAATACCTTTGATATTCAAATGATTATTGCAGGAGTGTCAGGAAACGAAATCAACAACCTTCTAGACCAGGTAAATATACTTCCCTTCCTCTTCAATTTCAGTGGATTAAATTTTTAAATTAGGTTCTAATTTTTTAGTGATTGAGGGCGCAAAATGTAAAATTCGGTGTATGCAGGATGTCTTCAATTAGGTAACATATAGAACGAATTATACACTCCTGTGTAAACTACAGAGCATGTATGTGAATCCCTATATGTGACTGTGATTGAATTAGACCACGTATAGACACACAAACAATAAATTTTAAGGATTCTAACTCAATTTTTGATTTGTCCTTGGTAGGATGGTTCTTGAATGGAGAGAAAGAGAGCATGAGGAGGTCGATGCTATTGTGGATTGATATCCAAAGGCCCAAATGGCCCTAAATAGATGTGGCTTATATATATTTTGGTCACTCAAAGGAATGAGAGCCCAGGTGAGGTTTCTTGAGATGCTTGTGGGTTACTGGGACCCTGAGAGTGAAAGCTTCAATCTCGATGGGAAACCATTGAGAATTGAAGTAGAGGACATTTACTTTTTGACTGGTCTATCACGTTGGGGAGAGGTTGTAAACCTCAAATCATGGGAGCAGGGAGAATAATGAAAATAGAGGAGCATATCGACGCCCATTGTGTAGCAGGGACCCCAAAGGTAGGGAGTCAACTCCCTATCTGGGCAATACAAAATTTGAGCCTGGAGATTATTGTCCTTGTATTGAATAGGATCACAGGTTCAACCTCATTGCATCAAGCATCGAGGTCACTCATGTTCTATGTAGTGGAGTGTATGAGAGTCATAGTATATGACTAGTGTACCTCACTACTGGAAAATATGAAGACCCAGTTGATAGAGTGCAAACAAGGGAGTAAGATAAATTTTGGGTTTTCCTCTATCCTATGCAGTTTCTTTTTCAAGAGGGTTCCAGGTTTGGGACCTAGAGTTGAGATTCTTCTAAGAGGACCTCATGATCTATCCATGGCATGATGGACCGAGGTAATGAGGTGGCAGGGGGGAGGTAGGGTTCCCACACCCTACAACGTGGATTTCTTCTTCTGGTGGAAGCGATAGGTTATCACCCTAGATGATTATCCCTATGCAAGGATAGAATTTAGAGGGGATCCATACATGCCACTCCCACCAGGGATCACCTACGGTGGCATAGGTATGTCAAAAGGTTTTTACATATTTCATTTTTTGGTATTTTTGTAAAATAGAACCAAAATATTTTTGGATGGTGCTTAAGTATTGAATAGACACTTGTGCAATGTAGACATGGGTCCACGATGGCCATAAGGTTTCACTCGACATTGACGGAGGAACCAGGCAGATGAGGAAGCGAGAGGAGAAGCCGAGAGGGTCCTACAAAACATGTAGGGCAACCTGTTGCATTTGACTTAGAGAATTACCATGGTTCAGGTAGAGGATCTTCCTGAAGCCATGCAATGATAGGTGGTTGGTGTACCTAGAGCATGAGTACGACTCTTTCAGAGTCTCACAAACGTTGTGGTTCGTTAACGTGACACACATCCGACACCACATGCGTAGATGTCGTGGGATATTGTAGTATTGATTGTATATGTATTGAGGGTATTAGCCCTGATTTTGTAATATAAACACCATATTGTTTTTGAAATATATAAAAAGGGATCTTCGAATTTACTTATATTTTACAATGTGTATATTGATGAGATGGTTTTCGTTGCTTTAGTTATGTGAAAAATGCCAATCTAAAATGAAAATGAAATTAGCATAAGCGGTGGATACATGATTAGAACTCCGAGGAATATGATAATATGTAATAAAATCAAACTGTTGTTCCAAAATACGTACCCGTAGGAATCGTTGGAGTAAAGTAAGATCACACACACGGTAACTTCTATTCAACTGACATACCACTAACTGGGAATCTAGGCGAACCTCTAACAAGCGAATACCATGTGAAATAACATCACACAAAAGTTCTATAACAACGCTATATTTGACCACATTATTCATGGATGGCCCTAGGCATATGCCACCTGAAGACACCAGTAGACCCTCGGGTGAGTAAACCACCCAGGTGATGGAAGCCAATTTCCTTGTATGACGAATGACTTCGTCTGAAAATCCTAGGTAGACCGAAGACTCCGTTGACATATGTCAACCAAGTGAAAACTAGATAAGAAATCTGAAGACAAAAAGAAACGAAAACAAAATATACACTAAATTACATTAGTATATAAAGAATTCCTCCCAAGCTTGGGGCTTAGGCGTAATATCTTTTCAAGTAGAGCCCATTTCTAGCATCAACCAACCTATTCCCTTCATAATATTCTAACTCATAGGATCCTTTTTCTAGAACATGTCGCATGATGTAAGGACCGTGCCACATGGGTTTAAACTTGCTTGCCCCCAGTGGTTCCTTGGCTTGATCATACAAAAGGACGAATTCACCCTCAATGTACAACCGAGGAAAGAAAGACTTATCATACTAGACCTTGACACGTCTTTTTTTTTACTTGATAGCCATTGTTGCTCATCAAGACTCTCTAAGTGTAAAAGGTGTCACTTGAGATCAAAAGTGTCAAGTAGGAGCGCAACTACCATCTTGAGAGAAGGGATTTTTCATTTAATAGGGAGTATCGACTCCACATCGTGCACTAACTGAAAATAAGAAAATCAGGTGGCACTCTCGACCGAGGTTTGATATGCCTAGAGTGTGGGATATATCATGATGTGCCAGTTAGACTTACTCTGATTGGCAAGTTTTTGCAAAATGGTATTGAGAGACTTGTTGACGACCTCTACTTGTCCATTTTCCCAGGGGTAATAAGGAGAAGAATGGACATGTTTAAACCCCAGTTTAGATGCTAGTTCTTCCATCATTTTGTTGTAAAAGTGACTTCCATGATCAGTGAAAATCTCACTTGGGATACCGAACTGGGCGATAATTTGATAGAACACAAAGAAAGCAAAAGTCTTCCCATTGGATTTAACTGTAGGCATGGCCTCAACCCACTTATTAAATTATTCGACAACCACGATGATGTGCTGATGCCTCCCAGCTGAAGTTGGGTTGAAATACATGAAATCCACCCCCCACTTGGTGAAGGGATCGACGGTAATGACTGGTAGAAGAGGGGCTGGATGCGAGCGCATTTTCTGAGAGGAGCACCTGGCAGGGGTGAAACTTCTTAACCACTTCAATAAAATCTTTAAAAATAGTAGGCCAAAAATAAATGGCTCGCAAATGTTTTTGGGCTATTGCAAGCCTGGATAAATGACCACCACAAGCCCCACTATGGAAAACGTTTAGGACTGATTCGGCTTCTCCGTGAGTTAAACAAAGATGCAATATATTGTTTATTCCTTAGTGATACAAAGTGTCACCGATGATAGTATACTTCTTAGGTTGGTATCTTACACGTCATCGGTCATCTCGTGAGAGATGTTGAGGGAACTTCAAAGTTTGGAGATATAGAACAATGTCTCCATACCAGGGGTCATACGAAAAGACAAGAAAAATGTGTTCTTCCACAAATGAATCAACATGGATAACATCCTCATCTAATCATGGAAATTCATTTATTAACTCCACAAAGACTAATTATTTCTTGGATTTTGTAGAAGAGAAATCGAGATCAAACTCTTGTAAAATGACAATCCATTTATTATATTTCCCCCCTATGATACATCTGGTAAGGACGTATTGAAATGGATTGACATCGACAATCACAGTAGTCTTGCAAAGTAATATATAATGATGCAAATGTTGGACTGCGTGCATGACAACCAAAGATAGATTTTCAACGTGAGAATAATTAAGTTAAGGACCGAATAAGGTTCGACTAAGATAGTATATGACGTGCACGTGGAGCTCATCATCCTCCTGAACCAGAACCATACCAATCGTATCTTCAGACGTAGCGATATAAAGCAAGTAATATCTACTTTAGTCAGGAAGCTTCAGCAGAGGTGCCAATACCAAGGCTTTCTTCAAAGCATCAAAGGACTCTTGGGCTCACTCATCCCAGATAAAAGGGGTGCCCTTCTTCAAAAGAAACATGAAACCCTTAGTGATATTGGCATAATTCACTATAAACCGATGAAAAAAGTTAGTTTTCCCCTGCAAACCTTGAAGTTTTCTAATCTTGCACATGGTAGGAAATCGAAGTATTGGTTCAACCTTTAAAGGATCTACCATGGTCCCTGTCTCAGAAACTAGAAAACCTAAAAGAAAACCATACTTAACACAAAAGATGCACTTGTGAGGGTTCAATCAGATTCTGTAGGAGTGAAACCTTTCAAAAACAATTCGAAGGTGCATAGAGTGATCCACTCTCTTGCGAGAGTGAGAAACAAGATCATCAAGGTAAGCTTCGACTATGTGCTTAAGATCATGAAAATAAAAAGTCATGACACATTGAAAGGTTGCTCCGATGTTTTTAAGGCTGAAAGGAATTTTTCGGTATGTGAAAGTACCCCAAGGAAAAATAAACGTTGTCTTGTGTTGATCCTTGGGTTTGATTTGAATTTGGTTATATCCTGAAAATCCATCCATAAAAGAAAATATTTCACTTCCCACACACTGATCGAGAATCTGATCGATGAAAGGTGTCGGGAAATTGTCTTTAGGAGAAGCCTTGTTGAGGTCATGGAAATCCATATATACATAGATGGCTCCTTGCTTCTTATCTACAGGAATGGGGTTGGATACCCATTCACTCAAGGGAACTAGGTAGATGAAGCCATCATTAAGTAGCTTCTCAACTTCTGCCTTAATAGCAACGACCTTTCGAGGGTTGAAAACTCTAAGACATTGATGAATAGGATTAGCATTCGGATAAGTTATAATATCATGTTCAAAAATATGAGGGTCAATTCCTGACATCTCTTCATATGAGAAAGCAAATACATCTCAGAATTCCTTAAACAGTTTGGTGTAGATCAGGATTTATTTTAGCGAACAATTCGCACTGATATTTATTTTTTCAACCTTGCCAGGGGTAGAAGAGATATCGATTGTGACGGTAGGATAAATAATCACCATGTTTCCTTCAACATAAATGTCATGAATATCAAATGGAACTATGCCATGACCAACTATCACACTCAAAGTAGATCGAAATTTGTCTTGTTTGATTCTTTCAAGCTCTGGGAGAAAATAAGAACGATGATGCATATCATCCCAGGGTTTGTCGGAACCATTCATGGCTTCAATGATATCTTCGTCCGAAGGCAAAGTCTCATTGAGGAAATCATGTGAACAAGAAAATGAAGTGGCCCACATGGGCCTAAGAACGAGATCCTCCTCATCTGTCGACGAGGTAACATGATCGAGATCGGTGGAAGAGTCAAGTGATACACAATATCTACTAATGATAGTGGCAAGTATCACTAAAATAGGAAGTGCGGAAAGGAATGGACCTCCCTGTCGAGAAAGGCCTACTGGACATGGCGTAAACGTGGTGACTCGGTGTCGTGAAGTTAAAGGTACTCATAAGGGAATAATACATTATGACACCAATATTCTCAGTTGCTGGTTGAGAATTTGCGATCACAACGATGGTCCAATAGATGCATTAGGACTAGAGTACACAAAGGATAACTGGTCAATTGTCACGATCTTCCCTTCATGAGTAAAACAAAGAGTACAAAAGATTGATGATACAACATTGACCATAACATAGGTCCAATTGTGTCCTAGTAACAAGTTATAATCAAGAGGTGCATCAACTACCTCGACCTCCACCTCTACCATCTTACCACCTAACTGGACTGGAAAGGTAGGGAGAATATCATGAGGGTAGAAGGAATTACCATCAAAAGTAGTCAAGATGTTCGATGACTTAGAAAGAGTAAGAGAATCAATATGTTTCCAGCAGATCAGGGACATCACACACGTAGCATCTTCCATCACCTTCATTAACAACCACATGTTTGATGGTATACTTTGAGTACTCCATGTGGATTTGGAAAGACACATGGTAAGTAAAGCAAGGCTTCACATCTGTGACATCAAACTTGATAAATTTTGAGCCACTGGGTTCTAGAGTTCTTAAAGAAGATAGTAAGGCATTCCTCTATGAAGGACACATCTGGAGTACCTCCAAAGATGACATCGCACAAGGGGTTTGACCCAGGTCCTCAACAATAGAGTAGTTCTTGGTGGCTCTAGCATTTGGATTATGGGTAGAGCGCTTGAGTACTCCTTTTGGAATACAAGGCAATGGCTCTAGTTTTTCAATTTGTAAAGTCGTCTCTGGAGGAGGATGAGGAGATTCTAGACCATGAATATCTTGTGAAGATCTATAATCTCAAGATCGAGTGGCTACATTAACTTTTGCATAGAACATATTGATACACAAAAAATCACCATCTTGCAATGGTGGGTTTTGACTCCCACCAACCACATTTCCAGCATTTGAGGAACTCGAGGCCATGTGCTGGTTATGTGGGAATGGATTCATCAGAACGATAGGTGGAAAATATAATAGCCTCACAACTTCCACAAGTTTGGGGCATAAATGGGTAAGGTGATCATGTGTGTAAATATTACAGGGAAAAATCACCTTACGTCTTTCTTGTTTTCCCTCTCCAGCATTATTATTCATCTTTTCATTATTACCATTTTCCTTGGGTTTATTACCAATTTTCCCACCCTTACGATTATTGTATCCTTTCTTCTTATTCCCGCCTGGTTGCTGGTTACCATTTGGGTTATCTGATGATTGCATGGAATTTACATCCATCGAGTGAGTGGGGTTGGAAGACACAGATGAATCTAGCCCTCTTGCAGACTCATTTAGAGACAACTCTTTCATATGGCTTGTCACTGAGTCTGCAGAATTTACATTGGCGGTACCTACAATTCCATCGGCATGGGGTCCGGGATTTTGTCTAGGGTCGTAATTCGACTATGGTGCGTCCGAAAGAAGGTGGTATAACATCCCAGACTGAGCATATATCAAGTCTAATTGTTGGGCTCTAAAGATCGCTTCTTCCTCAATGGTGAACCCAAAAGTAGCAACGTCCTTCGAGATAGAAGCGTGCAAAGAATTAAGGAACCATTCTAAAAGAAAGTCTGGGGGTATATGGGTCTTAATCAACCTCTTTCATCTACACCACTCTTGGATGTGATCCAAGATATGAGTGGCGGTGTCTTGGCATAAAGTCAATAGAAGTTCTAGGCCAACATCGTAATGAATGGGCAATTGGAAGTGGTTAAGAAAAACCAACACCAACTGACTAAAATTCCCATATTCCCCCCTAGGTAGCTCAATATACCATTTTGTAGCAACTCTGATGAGGGTGCATTGAAATAATCTTAATCGAATAGAATTGTCATTAAGGGAATTCGATGAGCACCAAAGGTGGAAGGTAGTGACGTGATCACTGATATCCTCACCATTCTTACCCTCGAAATTCAGGATGTCCAAATGATGTTTGGTGGAGACGGGGGGCCATGTAGGATCATGACTCATGGGGTCATTCATTAACTTAGACAATTCTGGTAGATTAAGCGTGGTCAGAAAAAGGGAGACGGGGTTGCGGCGTCTGGCCCCAATCTTCCGAGAAAGATTGTGCTTGAGCATTTTTAGCCCATCCAGGGTTCTTGTAAGCACCATGGCCCTGTCCGAGATTATAAGGCCTTCCTTTGGGATGATTCATATAAGGTGTGTTGGGCATCATTCCAATAGGAATGTTCTCTTGAGGGTTATAGAAATTCCCCTAGCCAGATTCGCTCTGGGTTGAGGGTTGCCCAAAGCATGAAATTGACCTCCTCTGGCTGAGAATCCAAAGGATAGAGGTGGATTCATCATGCCAAAATTATTGTTCAGAATCTGCATTGAGGAGATAGGGATATAGGACGAAACTTGAGAAAACCTTGATAGGTATTAGGTCCACCATATGGGCAGGGTATCAAAGCTCGAAACCCTGAAAGTACCACCTCTCATGGAGGTAAAGGCAATAGCAAGATCCCCATATACAAATAGATCCACATAAATATCTCTCACGCTAGGAAGGCATCGGGGGGATATCACTTCAACCAACTTCGTGCGACCTCGTGACTAACTCCGGTGTGAGCATAGCCTCCTGATATCACCAATTATACAATGGATTTTTCCACTCCATTTCTCAACACATATGTTGATTTAATTGCCTTGGAGATGTTTACTCAAAAATCCTATTCCAAGGCACTAAATCCTAAGCTAGTTTGTGTACCCTAGAAAATAAAATCGTGACTAATCAATTTTAAATTGTAGCGTTAATTTTATTGGCTGTGATTACTCAAAAAGGTATGGTAGTGAAACTCATGATTTTGTGACTCTGCATGAAAAGTAAATATGAAAATAATGAAAATTCCTAAATTTAACTTTCAATGAATGATATGCTTCTAAAAATGCAATTTTCAATTTCAACTCTACAATTTTGAAGTAAAAATGAAATCTTTCCTTATATGCACTAAACTAATGACAAGGACTCAAAAAGACACAAATGCCAAGCAATGTAAAATGCCTACTTTTTTGTATTTTCAATATAATAAAATGAAAATGCATGGGCTAAAAAACAACTTGATATAAACTCCTCTATGTATAGAAAGAGGTACTCAAGCAGGGTATCAAGCAACAAAACACCCAACCCAATGTACAAGGATAATAAAAAATGAAAAGATTATGAGAAAGAATCTGCCCATAAATTCAACCAAAGATAGGTTTCCTGTCATCCCACAAGAACTTAACAGGAACTATAGATACCCAAGAAGGATAAAAAAAACATCAAATCTCACCCAACAGTCACCAGACCAAGCAAACAAGAAGGGAAAAATGATGTACGTATCTGTTCAGGCAAACATAGTGTATTTACATATCTTGCAGTGAGACAACCTGCGTATGTATGCCACTGTCAAGGCAAAAGGCATGTATATGCTTCAAAACAAGGCCAAGCAAGGGATAAAGGATGAGAACTCAGACCCAGAGTGAACATGAGCTGTCAAGTAATGATGTGACAAGAAACACAATATAAAAGAGAGCAATCTAAGGAGAAAAGTACTCCAAACCCTAAGAAAGAAGATTTATTCCCTAGTATGGTCGCCAATTCTATTACGAGAAAATCTCTCTATGGCTAGGGTCAACCACAATAGATGAAAATGTCTGTAGAAATCAACTCTCTTCTCAAGTATGCTATGAAAACAAATATTCTAGAAAGACAAGATAAAAGGCCTACCTCATCCATACATTCAATGAACTCCACCATTGAGCACTTGACCCAAAGCAATATACCTACAACTAGTCCTCAAGAACCAAGAAAAGCAAGCATATGGTGATATTATATAATGTTAGCACATTCAATAGCATAATCCATTAATAAACAAGACAAATACTCCCATGGAATAATAATTCAATATATTTGCAAGATATCAATCGGATGGGAAAAGAGTATTTCTATTAATATATGATCAACAAAAGTGAAAAGGTTACAGACTTCCATGTTGGCATGGTTCGGAATTGAGAAAATAAGTTCCTTCCAGCTGGGCCTCCACTGCTTCAATCCTCCACCAAAGGCAAGCTCATAAGAGAGAAACAATGAGGTTCTCAATCAATAATGGAAGAGCTTGGGGGTTGAACACTGTGTTCAGACTTAAAGGACAAAGGGATGTAGACTCAATATGAAGTAAATAATTCCTCCAAAGTGACTTTTCTCTCAAAGTTGATTTTTTTCTTCTTTTTCCATAGCTCAGAATTGGCCCATTTATAGCCTTCAAAATGGAGCTGAAGGGCTGAGTTGGAACGCTTCTAGTATATGGAAGGCCAAGGATCATAGATCTCTTGTCGTGACATGGAAACCTGACATTAAAAGGATCATAGATCTCTTGTCGTGACATGGAAACCTGACATTAAATTTCATTTTTTGGCACAAATCCCAATGTACACAGGCTATAGTGGAGCAGCCTGCGTATACACATGATGTATAGTGTGAAATATGATTACATGTGAAAAAATATTTCTTTTTTTATCTCTAGATATTACAAACAGGGATGATAAGCCTGGATGGGGAACTGGAAAAAGGCCTTCTAGTCAAGATTTCATAGGGTGAGGAAAATATTTCTATAACTTGAACATCAAAACAAACAAACTTAATCCCTAAAAAACCAATCTTTCCAAGGACCAAGGTGGCCTATATATGCACTTAACATTCAGGTGCAGACGTTAGGACCAACATATTCTGGCGTCGTTGTCGAGTAACATAGTAATGAAGCATATTTACTTGGGAGAACGTCAATGATTAGATATGATTTTTGATTGTGAACAAATATCAGGCACAAAAATGACTACCATCTTTCACTCGATGAATCCAATGAATGCGAAACTATTAAGGAATTCTGGCTCCCAAAAATGGATCCAAGAAATCAAATCTTGAGCATACTAAAGCCTCAAAAGTTAACCTTGACCTAATTGGTGACACAATAAATTCTGATACAAAGAGACAACTAAGTAATTTCACACTTTCTCAAAGACATCCCTTGCCATCCAAAGGAAGGCCTACATATGAAAAGGCTACCCTTGTCCTCAACAAAAATCAGCCTAACATTATTATTTTTGAAAACCCCCTTATGATAAGCCCTCAAATATCTCCTGCCTCAACTTCTACTTCATCATCTTCTCAAGAAACCACATCAACATCTCCTCCTCATCCTCAAAGTCCAGTTGTCCCAAACATGGTTGTCAATAGGATGGAATCCATCATTACAACCAGGTATACACCTTTAGTGTTGCCTCAAAACCTAAATGCATTTACAACATGAGACTACATGAAATATCTGCCTAGATACAATGGTGAAGGAGATGTTATTGTTGAGGAACATCTGCTAACATTTTATAGTTTTGTAGAAAATTTTAACATTGAACATGAAAATGTGTGGATGAGGCTATTTGTGCAGAGCCTAGTGTTGGAAGATTGGTTGTTGTCATTGATGTCAACCCTAGTCATGGGAAGGTATTTGGACATGAAGAAAAATGCACATGCAGATAAAACACCCATGGATGGATAGTATACATCATTTTGTTTCCAGTGGTATGTGTCACGTCACGTGGATCCTCATGGTTGAGGAGAAATGAATTTTTGAAGATGAAAATGTGAATTGTACATGTAGGCCCTGAAGATAATTACAGAAAATAATTACAAAATAAGAAAGTGGCAGGTTGGACCTAATGTTAAAAGGAAGTGACATAAATGGTATAAATAAACATCATTATACATTCATTTGATACAAGTCAAATTTTAGAGGGAAGAAGAAGTAAAAGAAGGCTAGATTTCAAGGGAGGATGAAGTCTTTTGGTGATGTGTTCTAAGGTATGTTATTTTCAGGTCATCTTACCATTTTTGCTATAAATTTTTTTTAGAATGATTCAGATGGTGAAATAGCTATGGTATTGAGAATACATATCAAGGTACCTCTGGTAAAAATTTCAGCTCATGATTCGCTATAATTATGGAGATACACTCTATGGAAGATAGGGTTTGTGACCAGTCCTGAAGCTAGTCAATAAACAGGTGTTCCGGGTAAAATAGTCATAACTTCTTCATACATAATCCAAATGAAGTGGTACCACTTCCATTGGAAAGAGTACAGACTTTAGTTTTTTGTGTGTGAGTTTTAGAATCAGATGTTAAATATCGAGTGCGAGGCATGTTGTACAAGTTGGGTCTTCTGAACAGACCAGAATTGAATAAAGTCTACCATTGTTTCTATAACCTCTTTTTGGGGAGGATTCAAGGAGTGAAAATTGGAGGAGATTCAGAGAATACATTGAGCAATATTATCTATAGGATCAGAGTACTCCAAGAATTGAAGAATTGCATAAATTGAAGAAGTCTCAGGAAGCATGCGATATCGGGTTCTATGTGATGATTGGTTGATGGTGATGATTTAATGTAAAGTTTTAT
>CBVK0102460290.1:0-18126 GCA_900067695.1 Picea abies
TGCATGGTGTATTATGGTGTATTGGTGTAACTCTTATACTATTGTTCATTTCTCATTGGATATAGTTGAATGGTTTAAGTATAAGTTGAAAAGGGTTTTAAAATGTACTTGATATTGATTCACCCCCTTCTTAGTATCAACACCTAGATGGGGAGGTAAGGAAGTGGTTTCATGGTATAACTCCGACTTCTATCACAGGTATTGAGGCATTGGATGAGGCCTTTTTAAAACATTGGGGAGACATGATGGATTACCTGTACCACATCACTAAGTTTGGAGCTTTGAGGAGGAAGAATGGTGAGTCTGTGTCAAACTTCACTAATAGTTTCACTAAGAGGTCCACTAAGATGTTCACTAAGAGGTTCAGTAAGATATGAAGCCAATTGAATCCTCAACCAAAATCACATTTGCAAATGCATTTGATGTTGAATTCTCTCTCCTTTTAAGGGAGAGGAGGTCCATTGCTTTGCTATCTATGCAAGAGGAAACCATTGAGGTTGATTCTAACATCCTAGCATCACTAAACATTGAAGAACAAACTAGACAGAGACAAAAAGAAGAAGAGGGAATATCTTCCTTCTTCTCCTAACCCAACATAATCTGACCCCAATCTAGATGAGGTGAGACGAACCTTGAAATCCATGACTTCAGAAATATCTAAACTGAAATGGGAAGCCAAGAAACCAAACATACCATATCAGGATGCTACAAACAAGAACACTAATTAGTTTAGAAGGCCTAATAATGCCCCTTAAATCATGTAGAGGGAAAGGAGGAATGTTGAAGATCAAAGGGTTATTCCCCCTTTTTAGAACAATGAATTTGAGGATATGGATGAGGGTAATGAGATTGATATGACTTTGCAATACTGTTTAATGAAACTAACCTCTATCCTAGTCATATAACCCAACAAGACTATGAAATTTCTCAATTTTCAAACCTATTTGATGATGATAGAAATGGAGAAGAAATTTTTCAAAGGCATCCTCAAAAGAAGTTGTTGGACATATTGTCATTGATGTCAACAGTCGACATGATGATCTATTGTTAATAATGAATTACCACATATGAGATTGTCATTGATGTCAACATTTGATGTGATGATCTGTTGTTAATAATGAATTACCATAGATGAGATTGTCATTGATGTCAATAGTCGATGTGATGATTTGTTTTTAATAATGAATTACCATAGATGAGATTTTCATTGATGTCAGCAATATATCAATTAGTAGAAGATGTCAAACAATATGCAGAGATCGAAAGCGCAAGATCAGGAGGAGGAGCGAACAAATAGTATGCAAGTATCGAAAGCACAAGCTCAGGAGGAGGAGCGAACGGGAGGAGCGAAAAACATGAAGATCAAAGATCAGAAGGAAGAATGCATTGCACAGTATATCAGGTAGCAGAAGAAGAGAATAGGATGAAGAAATTCATGATTATTGTTGATCATGATAGGATAAACAATGTTCCTATGATAAAATATCAGGAGGGTTAGCAAATGCAGAGATCAAAGATCGAAAGGAAAAATGCAAGCTCAGGGTGAGAAGCTTCAGCATCCATCCAATCAAGACTGAGAAGCCTCAACAACAGTTTGATCAAGGTTGACCATGTTGATCATATAAATATAATAGACATTGGTCATATGAGTGACCATGGGCTTGAGGATTGATGGAGGATCGTGACCATCAATCTGCAAGCCAAATCAATGATAGGGATGAATTGCAGGGAGCACAAGCATAATTAAACTAATCGCTAGTTACAATCCCACAATCTGTCTAGATCGTCAGATCTCACAACTTCAAAGATATACAAATGCGTTTGATCCAATAAAAAATGAGTTTAAGTTATATTAAATCATGACAATCAGATGCGCAATTGCCAAATCTACGGCATGGATGAATTGTGGATATTGAAAGGAGAATTAAACATCACGCTTGTTCCAATCCTGCAATTAGTGAAGACCATCCGATCTTATAGATTTGAAGATCACCGATTGTGGTTAACTCACCAACAATGCACAACTTCCAATTGTGGAGTTTGGGTGAAACGTTAAATCACTCGAAAGTCGTGGTTCCACAATCATCCTTGATCGTGGATCTTGTTCAAGAATATTCACAAACGTTGGATTGTTTTTAAGTGCAAGGAAAGGATAAGAAGGGAAAAATAATTGAGAATTCGATTAACCAAATTCCCATCATCCATCGGATCACGTTTGAGTGGAAGGATAGGATAAGCTAGAAAAGATGCATCACAGAAAGATCAAGTCGTCGATCTAATACCCTGACAAATGAACAACATTCGCTTCAGGTCTAAAGTTGCAAGGAGGTTGCGCTCCGAAAAGTATGAGATTTGAAATTCTCGAAATGTGAATCTCCGTCAGTTGTCGGATCATTCTTAGTGGAAGGACATGAGAAGCTAGAGGAGCTGCAATGCAGAAATATCAAGCCGTTGATCTAGGATCATGATCAATGAACAACATTTAAGTTTGGGTATAAATATGCAAGGAGGTTATGCTTAGGATAGTTTGAGACTTGAAATACCCGAAGCCTATAAATCCGAAGTGAATAAGGATCGTCGAATTTGGAGGAAAAATGAGGACCGTTGGATCAGGGTTGTTGGTCAGTAGAGCACATAAAAAAAAGGGCATATGGCATACCGCTTCAACAAGGACATGCAACAAACCATGTCAGCAGTCTACGTCAGCAAGGACATGTGGAACAGTAAGAAAATGACAAGTGTCAAGTTGAAATCAACATTTCAGGTACATGAAAATCATGAAACTATGTGACTCGTGGAATCTTCTAGGCTCGTGACATGTCATCAAGTGATGCAAGTAAGTTACATCACTTTGGGATTTTTGCTTCAGGATTTTTACCACCAGCACTTGCCCAAAGTTTTGAAGTCCTGAATGCTGAAGACCTGAAGTGGACACGAGACGTCCGATCTGAAGATCACTTCGGGAGCACTCTCGACTGTTGATATACTATAGTGGAAGGATGGTCTAACTGAAAACATTAAATGAAAATAAGTGATCTCCATCGTCTTATGATTGACTCAATAGGTGATCACTCTAGACGAAAGAACGGGTTGAGATTGAAAATATCTGAAGTCTGGAGACATGAGGAGATATCGACCGTTAATTTGAGAGGGACACATGTCAGCTATTTGTCAGCTCCAAAATACTGATGTATGGAGGAAAGAAGGGGTTGAGACTCAAAATCTATGAAGTTTGAAGACCCAAAGGATATCTCGACTGTCAATCTGATGTCAGGTGTCAAGATAACATACGCATAATAGAAAAAGTCGTGGAGTAAAAGGTATCCATACATCTCATTGCTTGATTAAGTCCTGGCCGTTGGATTAAGAAATGAAGGATGAGTGTAAGGATTAACAATAACCATTAATCTGGTTTTGATATGTAATGTGAACCATCTGATATGTTCGACGATATCGTATTCGAGAGATTTGAAATGTTGGAAGTCATAAAAACCCGAAGGGAGAATACTCAAAGTCCTGACAATCGTCCATTTCAGGAGATTGAATCATGACCATTGAATCGATAAACACTCAAGTGCTTGTCTCGCCTAACATGAGGTCACCGTCGTTGGTCATATGGTCAAGATATTTTAAAGGGAAAAATGTATGGGTCGCTTAAATTGTTAAGCCTGTGGTTCTACGCCATTGATCATATGAATTGGTTTGAAGGAAGCACCGATCTCTATTATCACATAGACGAAGGAAATCGATCCATGATGCGATCAATTTGTGAAAGGAAAGGGGATGCTAGGTGTAATGTTGAAGATCCATATTGATTATCTGGTGGTCCCAAAAGACATTGTAAATGGACAAGTTAGTTATAACTTATTGCACAAGTTGTCTCAATAACTTAAACAAGTTTTGAGCATAAACACATATAAATACAACCATGATTGGTTCACTTGAAATAGTTATTGTGAATGAAGCGTGGCTTGTGAAGTGAAGAGGTGGATCTGGAACTGAGATCCGTGGGAATATAAGAGAGATGTATAACTGAAGAAGGCACTAAAGGAATCAGAGGAAAGATAAAGAAAAGAAGGCACAAATTTTAGAGAAAAGATGAAAAGCGATGATGATAGTTTATGGTAGACCTTTGATCATGTGATAGAGTTGATTCTATAATGGATCACTGCTACTAGAGTTGATTTATCTAGTTGGATAGACTGCATTCTATCAACAAGCTGGGTCTTGCGACAAGCTGGGTCTTGCGTGAGAGTTGGTGCTCCTTACTTTAGTTGGTGCTGATACAGAATAGTTGTTGTTGGGAAAATTAATATTACTATATTCATATCAATTATACAAAATCTTACACAAACATCTGGTGTCTCTTGTGTCCATTGTGTTATGATCTGATTGTTATTAATCTATTAAATTATGTTTTAACTGCTAACTTGTGAGAAGGAAAAGTTAGAAAAGTACACACACTAATTCACCCCCCCCTCTTAGTGTGGGTAGTGTGTTCAACAATTGGTATCAGAGCCAAGTTCCTTCAAAACACAGTTTAACCACTGGAAGGTAGATCCTGAAGAAATGGGTGGACAGATGGCTCTCTCCGCAATTGAAGCTACCTTATTTGATGGAACAAATTATTCTTCATGGAGAGAAAATATGAAAAAATATTTGAAGTCAAGAGGATCTGAAGTTTGGAATTCAATAGTAAGAAATCCCTGGGATTTAACTACATCAAATAATCTATCAAAGATTACAGTCCAAAGAAGAGCAAGGAAGAACAATGAAGTGGCATTGAATATTCTTCTCAATGGATTATGAGATACAGTCAAGGCAAGCATAGGAATATGCACATCCACCAAGGAATTATGGTTGAAGTTAGAAAAGATGTATCAAATCAAAGGTAAATACACAAAAGACTTTCCTATCAAGAATGAAGATGAAGACTTAGCCATCAATAAAGGTAAGGACTCTCCAAAATATTTCGATTGCAATAACAGTGATATTGAATCCTCCCCTGCAAGTAAAGAATGAAGACTTATATACAATAACATAATTTTTTGTCAGCATTTATCCCATGGAAGAAGAAGAAGAAGAACTATCAAAGGCCAAACAAAAGGTTGATTGGAGTCTCTGTGAATATCTCTATGACCATAATGAATCAGATTATAGCTATCTTCATGACTACACTAAACAATTTCTTGAAAAGAGTCAAAAACATGTCTTGGAAATAAAGGAAATGCTCAACGACAATGAAGAAATCATATCTAAGCAAAAGATTCAGTTAGAAAACAAATAAGAAGAGATAAAAAGATTGAAAACAAAAGTTGTTGATCTAACAAAAGAAAAGGAAGAGGAAATCAAGAGACTGAAAAATGAAATCAGTCAAGCAAAGGAAGAGGAAATCGGGAGACTGAAAAATGAAATCAGTCAAGCAAAAGAAGAAAAGAAGGAAGATGATGAACCAAGCAAAAAAATTGCAGATCTAAAAGAACTAAGGCAAATCTATGTCAATTTTAAAATCAAACTTGAAGAATCCAAAAGGAGAGAGGAGGTAGTAAGGAACCAGTTGGACAAAAAGGAAGAATCTTGTCATGAGTTGGAAGAAGAAGTTGTGAATCTTATAAATAAGGTTGAGAAGTTAGATACCCAAATCAAGTTCTTGAACAAATCCAGGACTTTGGATGAGATCTTGGATAGTTAGAGATCACCAAATGCCAAATCCGGTCTTGGATACAACAAGGAAGAAATCAGTACTCCTAAAACATCTGATGCAGGTCCTTCATTTGTAAAAGGTGAAAACATGTCTGACATAGTTCCTTCAGTTGTAAAGGATGAAGACAGGTCTGAAACAACTCCTTCATTTGTAAAAAGTGAAAGCAGGTATGACTCAGTTTCTTCACATTCAAAAAATAAAAGCAACGCTACAAAATTTAGAAGATCAGATCAAGGAAGACATCCACATGCTATTCATATACCTCAAAGAAAGTTCAGAAGAGAGACACCTTCATGGATGAATCAAAGAAGGTATGAGAGTGTCTTTAACGGTTATTGTTTTTCTTGTAATGAATATGGTCATGAGATGGAAGAATAAGTTGTGAATCTTAGAAAGAAGGTTGAGAAGTCAGACACCCAAATTAAGTTGTTGAACAACTCCATGACCTTGGATGAGATATTGTATAGTCAGAGATCACAAAATGACAAATTTGGTCTTGGATACAACAAGGAAGAAATCAATACTCCTAAGAAATCTGATGCAGGTCCTTCATTTGTAAAAGGTGAAAAAAGGTCTGACATAGTTCCTTCAGTTGTAAAGGATGGAGACAGGTTTGAAACAACTCATTCATTTGTAAAAAGTAAAAGAAGGTATGACTTGGTTTCTTCACATTTAAAGAATAAAAGCAATGCTACAAAATTTAGAAGATCAGATCAAGGAAGACATCCATAATCTATTCATATACCTCAAAGCAAGTTCATAAGAGAGACACCTTCATGGATGAATCAAAGAAGGCATGAGAGTGTCTTTAACGGTTATTTTTTTTCTTGTAATGAATATGGTCATAAAGCCTTTGATTGTAGGCATCATGGAAGAAAACAATTTGGTAGGTTCAACAACATTATAAGATGTTGGAACTACAATCATGTTGGACATATTGCTACACATTGTTACACTATGAGATGCCATAGTTGTGATGGATATGGCCACAAAGCCTATAACTATTGGAACTCAAGAAAAAAGTCAATGAGAAATGATCCATACAATACGACAAAAGGAGTAAATGAAACATGGAAGAAAAATGAAGTTGTTGTAATAGAATATCAGAGAACAATGTTCAAGAAACCAGGACACTCATAGATGTGGATAGCAAGGACTGAAAAAGTGAACAAGAGTGAAGTTGATTGCTGCAAAAATAAGTGTAGTCATGTGACAAACATAGTGTACAGTTGTCTCAGACAACTTTAGAGCAATGTATAGTAAAGAAGCATCTTGGATAGAGACAGATACATCTAGTTAGAGTTCGATGAGAATCAATGGGAATATCCAAGATTTGTTTGAATAATATGAGCTACAATTGCACACTGTTCTAGTAGGACAATGACATTCGCAGAAGCAACATTCGGATGTACAAAATGAGGTACATAGATAACAAGAGGAGAAACCCTGTCAGAAAAATATACCCTTTTAGAACAAAGGGCGAGAAAAGTCAGTAAAAAATCAAGGGAAGTTTTGGTTTGTAAATAAGAAAGTAATTAGATTAAGTCTTTAAAAAACTCGATCACTACACAAATTTGTATCAAGAAGACTACTCATTTGAAACACAAAAATACCAAACAACTAAGATAATAAGTTAGTTAATAGGGGAAGAAACCTTGTTAGGAAGGCCTACCTTTTCAAAAAAAAAGGGGGAAAGTAGTCAGAAGCAGAGAGAGATCATACTGATAGGGGGAGTCATTCAGTTGTGGCATGCAGAACATGATTCTAGGAAAAGTTACCCAAGCTCAGATTCTGGTCAGTAACATACAAAGCTTTACTACAAGAGGAAAAACCCTTTGCCATTGATGTCAAAGGGGGAGAGAAACTTCATAAGAGGAAAGCATCATCACAGGGGGAGTTTTGTATATGAACTTAGTGTGTTTCCCTCAATGACAAAGGGGGATATTGTTGAACATATTCTCATTGATGTCAATAGTCAATGTGATGATCTGTTGTTAATAATGAATTACCATAGATGAGATTGTCATTGATGTCAATAGTCTATGTGATGATATTTTTTTAATAATGAATTACCACAGATGAGATTGTCATTGATGTCAACAATATATAAGTTAGCAAAATATGTCAAACAATATGCAGAGATCGAAAGATCAAGC
This sequence comes from Picea abies, assembly GCA_900067695.1. Taxonomy (NCBI): domain Eukaryota; kingdom Viridiplantae; phylum Streptophyta; class Pinopsida; order Pinales; family Pinaceae; genus Picea; species Picea abies. Next base: position 7,861 of record CBVK0102460290.1, read on the forward strand.
TCAGGAGGAGGACCGAACAAACAATATGCAGAGATCAAAAGCACAAGCTCAAGAGGAGGAGTGAACAAATAGTATGCAAACATCGAAAGAACAAGCTTAGGAGGAGGAGAAAACATGAGAAGTGAACAACATGAAGATCAAAGCTCAGAAGGAAGAACACATTGCACAATATATCAGGTAGTAGAAGAAGTGAACAAGATGAAGCAATTCATGATTATTGTTGATCACGATAGGATCAACAATGTTCCTATGATAAAATCTCAGAAGGGTTAGAAAATGTAGAGATCAAATCTTGGAAGGAAAAACGCAAGCTCAGGGTAAGAAACTTCAACATCCATGCGATCAAGAGTGAGAAGCCTCAACAAGCATTCGATCAAGGTTGACCCTACTGATCATCTAAATATAACAGACATTGGTCATATCAATGACAGGGATCGTGACCATCAATATGCAAGCCAAATGAATGACAGGGATGAATTGCAGGGAGCACAAGAAGAATTAAACTACGCTTCAGTTACAATCTCGCAATATTTCTAGATCGTCAGATCTCACAGCTTCAAAGATCTACAAGTGCGGTTGATTCAACAAACAATGAGTTTAAGTCAGATTAAATCATGACCGTTGGATGCACAATCACCAAATCTATGGCATGGATGAATTGCGGATATTGAAAGGAGAATTAAACATCGTGCTTTCTCCAATCCTGTAATTAGTCAAGACTGCCTGATCTTATAGCTTCGAAGATCAACGATTGTGGTTAACTCACCAAAAACACACAAATTCCAATTGTGGAGTTTGGGTGACGAGTTAAATCACTCACAAGTTGTGGTTCCATAATCATCCTTGATTTTGGATCTGCTTCAAGAAACTTCACAACCGTTGGATCGCTTTTAAGTGGAAGGACATGATAAGTGGGGAAAAACAATTGAGAATTTGATTAATCGAATTCCCATCAGCCGTCGGATCATGTTTGAGTGGAAGGCAAGGATAAGATAGCAAAGCTACATCACAAAAATATTGAGCCATCGATATAAGACCCTGATCAACGAAAAACATTCGCTTCGGGTCTAAAGTTGTGAGGAGGTTGTGCTCCGAAAAGTCTGAGATTTGAAGTTCCCAAAATTCGAATCTCTATCAGTTGTTGGATCTTTTTGAGTGGAAGGACAAGATGAGCTAGAGGATCTGCAACATAGACAGATCAAGCCATCGATCTAGGATCATGATCAATGAACAACATTTAAGTTTGGGTATAAATATGCGAGGAGGTTATGCTTAGGATAGTTTGAGACTTGAAATAACCGAAGCCTGGAAATCTGAAATGAATAAGGACCGTCGTATTTGAGGACAAATGAGGACCGTTGGATCAGGGATGTTGGTTAGCAGAACACATAAGAAAAAGGGCATATGGTAGACCATGTCAAGAAGGACATGCAACAGACCACGTCGACAGACCATGTCAATAGTTTATGTCAGCAAGGACATGTGGCACAGTCAGAAAATGACAAGTGTCAAGTTGAAATCATCATTTTAGGTACATGCAAATCACAAAACTAAGTGACACGTGCCAGATTCTCGGCTTGTGACACATTATCAAGTGATGCAAGTAAGCTATGTCACTTTGAGAGTTTTGATTCAATATTTTTACCACCAACACTCACCCAAAGTCCCAAAGTCTCGAATGCTGAAGACCCGAAGTGGACAAGTGACGTGTTATCTGAATATCACTTTGGGAGCAGTCTCGACTGCTGATCTACTATTGCGGAAGGATAGTGTAACTGAAAATGTTAATCGAAAACAAGTGGTCTCCACCATCTTATGACTGACTCAGCATGTGATCACTCTAGAGGAAAGAACAGGTTGAGATTTGAAATCTCCAAAGTCCAGAGACCCGAGGAGATCATGACCATTAATCCAAGAGGGACACACGTCAGCCGTTTATCAGATTCGGAAGATTGATGTACAAATGAATGAAGGGGTTGAGACTTGAAATCTCCGAAGTATGAATACCTGAAGGAGATCTCAATCGTCAATCTAATGTTGGGTGTACTATCAACCGTTGATAAAAATATAGTGGAAGGATAGCATAAGAATAATAGACAAAGTCATGGAGTAAAAGGTGGCCATACATCTCATTTTTTGATTAAGTCCTAGCTGTTGGATTAAGAAATGAAGAATGAGTGTAAGGATTAACACTAACCATTGATCTGGTTCTGATATGTAATGTGAACCATCCAATCTATTCGACGATTTTGTATTCAGGAGATTTGAAATGTTGGAAGACACGAAAACCCAAAGTCCTGACAATCGTCCATTTCAGAATATTGAATCATGACCTTTGAATCGATAAATGCTCAAGAGCTCGTCTCGCCTAATGTGAGGTCATTTCCATTGGTCATATGGTCAAGAGAATTTAAAGGGAAGAATGTATGGGTCACTTAAATTGTTAAGCCTATGGTTCTACGCCATTGATCATATGAACTGGTTTGAAGGAAGCGTCGATCTCTATTATCACAGAGACGAAGGAAATCGATCCATGATGTGATCGATTTGTGAAAGGAAAGGGGATGCCAGGTGTAATGTTGAAGATCCATATTGATGATTTGGTGGTCCTAAAAGACATTGTAAATGGACAATTTAGTCATAAATTGTTGCACAAGTCGGCTCAATAACTTAAACAAGTTTTGAGCATAAACAAGTATAAATACAACCATGATTGGTTCACTTGAAATGGTGCTTGCGAATGAAGCGTGGATTGTGAAGTGAAGAGGCAGATATGGACCTGAGATCCATGCGAATATAAGAGAGATGTAGAATTGAAGAAGGAGCTAAAGGAATCAGAGGAAAGATAAAGCAAAGAAGGCATGAATTTCAGAGAAAATATGAAAAGTGATGATGAGCATTTATGGTAGACCTCTGATCATGAGATAGAGTTGATTCTATAATGGATCACTACTACTAGAGTTGGTTTCTCTAGTTGGATCGACTATGTTCTATCAACAAGTTGGGTCTTTCTTGAGAGTTGGTGCTCCTTACTTTAGTTGGTGTTGATTCAAAATAGTTGTTGCTAGGAAAATTCATATTACTATATTCATATCAATTATACAAAATCTTACACAAACATATGGTGTCTCTTGTGTCCATTGTGTTATGATATGATTGTTATTAATCTGTTAAATTATGTTTTAAATGCTAACTTGTGAGAAGGAAAAGTTAGAAAATTACACACACTAATTCACCCCCCCTCTTCTTAGTGTGGGAAGTGTGTTCAATAGAAGTATGATTTAAGGCCTAGTCCAGGGGGTCCTAAAAAAAATGTGCCCCTTTAGAATAAGAATTCAGATCTTCCTCCAAGGCAATGTCCAAACAAAGACACAACAAACAAATAATATCAACAACAACCAACTAAACATGTTGTCCCAGATACAAAAGAAGAAGACATATAACCAACTTCTTTTAACATATAGCACAAGTTAATCAAAATCATGATCCATGTACCTTTGACAAAGTTACTAAAAAATGAGCCTTTCAAGAGGTCTATCATGAAGGTTTTGAAGCCACTTGCTTCTGCTATCTCATTTGATGTGATAAGCCTGTAGTATCAGAACCCTGCTATCACTATTGGCCCACACATTGAAGATGGGTTTGATGCCTCCCCACCTTTTTATATATCCTTGAATGTCCATGAAAAAATCCTACATAATTTCCTAATGGAAATAGGTGCCTCTCATAATGTCATGCCTAAGGTTGTCATGGAAGAGCTAGGGCTAGAAATTACCAAGCCATACCAGGACCTTTATTCTTTTGATTCCAAAAAGGTAAAATGCTTGGGAGTAATTAAGGATCTCATTGTTTCTCTATCTCAATTACCCATGAAAAGCGTGGTTATGGATATTGTTGTAGCTAATATACCTCCCAAGTTTGGCATGATTTTATGCAAATCCTGGGCCAAGAAAGTGGAAGGATCCTTGTAGATGGATCCTACAAATGTGACCATCCCTTTTTTTGGAGGAGAACATAGAATATTGTACATAGATATTAGGTTGGCTTACATCGTGAGTGATCATCAAAATCCAGGTAATCATCCAATTTATGTTGTAGATGATGAAATTGGGTCATCCATTTTTCATATAAACGATGATGCTCCAGAAATATCAGACAACAAATGCAGAAATCAGTGAGAGGTAGGCCAAGGAAATGAAATCTAGAAGATGAATTTTGATGGTTCATCTTCAAAGGAGGGATCTGGTGCTTGAATAGTCCTCATTTCGCCTTCAAAGGAGGTGGTTTCACTCCCATACAAATTAGAATTTGAAAAAATCAACAACATAACAAAGTATGAAGCCTTGGTGTTGGGGTTGAGAGTTGCTAAAGACATGGCCATTGGAAAATTGACAGTCTTCGATGATTCTGAACTGGTTGGCAATTAGGAGAAGGACATTTATCAAACAAAACAATTGAGGCTAAGACAATACAAAAATGAGGTATGGGACATAATTGCTAATTTATTTGTAGCTTTCAATATTTCCTTTGTCCCCAGAGATGCCAGTTAGGGAGCATACTCTTTAGCTCTGGCTGCAAGTACCTTCAAGAACATAGTTACCAACTTAACTAAGAGATAGAGAATCTCACTTGTTTTGTGGGATTTGTGAACCAAACATGGGGTTTTTAGGGTTTTGTAATGAGTTATGGGATGGCGACCAATGGGTTTACCCATGATTAGGCATTTTTGTAAATGTAAAAGTATAAATAAGAATAACATTGTAAGAATGTAAAGTAGTAGAAGGGGATGCAATTGGCTAAGTGAAAGAGGCAAGTAGTTACGAGTTGCTTTGTGCAACATAACATGTATGTAAGGCGCTGTGCTTGGAAGAGGAGTTGGCTTTGTGCCTTGACCTAATTTTGGGAAGGTGGATTTGGTGCTTAGTGCGTAGATCACCTGTTCGGTGAGAATCTTGGCTCTATGGATTAGGGCATAGGAGTAGACAAATGTAAGATATTGAAGCCTAATAAAGAATAATAAGTAGTTGGTGGATGTAGCCCCATGCCAGGGGTGAACCATGCATATCATGTGTTGATGGTTTTCTTTGTGCTATGTTGTTTATGCTGTGAATCTACTTAGTGAATTGATTGTTATATATTATAGATAGATCTATGAATGATTAGTGATTTATTTATGTTGAATGTGCTAGATCTAACTTATAATGCTAATTGTGATGTATATTTTTTCATTGTTACTATGCCAATATATCCTTAGGGTTTGTTATGCAATGTGAATAAAGTTGATAAGCTAATGCATGTTATCTTGTAAGTACCTTGTGAAGTGTTATAATCACATATCTGTGTCCCAGCTTGGTTACAGACACTTGAGTCCTGTAACTCCCCCTACTTCTACCTCAGGTGAGACTTTGCCTGCTTCCTAGGTGTTGCTGAAAGGGGTGGTTGTTAGGTTTTGTGGGTGCGCTTTTGAAGCATTGAACCCTGAGTCTACCTCTGTGCCAACAAATGGTTCCATTGCCGGGACCTGAAACTGTGATTGTTGGGAACTGAAGTAAAGAAAAGAGAAGCTTTGTGTGTATATTTGTTGCTGTAGCATGCAATATTCTACTTGACTTGCGAAGATCTGTGATAAGAAATAAATCCGATATGAGAAAATAGGTAAGATATTGAAAGAGGTAAAGCTTTGTCCTTTGATAAGAGTAAGATAAGTGGAAATGTTTTCTTTGAAAGCATGAATTTAAGTAGGTTTAATATATTTTTTCCTAGTCTGAAAGCTAGGGCACAACAGGAAGAGAGAGTTTATCTATGTAAGTCTAATAGAAATAGAGAAAGTTATGTTATTCCTATGCATAGAAAGAATTTTTGGACTAACAATTAGATGCAGGAACACAGAAAGAATTTTTGTGGATTGCAGGTCCAACACTGTGATCCTAGTGCACAATACAAGAGGAAGAGAGGATTGACACTATGTTATAACTACAGAAGATTGATTCATATTGCTAAGAAATGCCCTGGTATAGGTCCTATTTGTCTTTTTTGTAAAATTGTTGGTCATGAGGTTGAAGATTGCCCAAGGATGATTGCTAAAGTTGAACAAATGAACATGAGACAAGAGAAATATGAAGGAAGTCAAGGGAATAAGAGCATTTTAGAAGATCAGAAAGAGAAAGGATTAGAGTAAGTTCAAACTACATTAGTACAGTTAAAAGAAGCAATGAATGATCAAAAAGATGTCAACATTCCAGAGATCATGAAAGAAAAACAATGCATAAGTGCAAGAATATGAGACTTTGACATAGACTGTGTCTTGGATGAGGAAACACCAGTGAATATTATGACAGAAGGCGCTTGGGAAATTTTGGGAAAGCCTAATGTGCTACCTTCACTGGGAAGGATAGGCTTGTTTAAAGGGAATATGATAACCCTATGTGGAAGAATTACTAATGTACCTGTTATTATTCATGAAACATCGACATAAGAGGAATTTGAAGTTATTAGGTTTGTTAAGGACAATGCCCTGTTCCCACTTTTGTTAGGAAGACTTAGATTGAGAAGGACCAGATTAGAAGGAAAAAAAAGGAAGAAGCTACAAAAAATAAAAAACAATAACTAAGGGATTTCATAGCTAGGAAAATATATCGACTGATAGAAGAACGAGAAGTTAAGTCGAAGCAACAGAAGGAAAGAGAATTAGTTGTTGAGGTTGAAAGAACGTAAGAAGGTTTGAAGGACCTATCCATGTGATAAGAAAGTAAATCCACCCAATAAGTGTTAAGGGAAAGGATATTAACTTCAAACCCTTTGAGAGAACATCAACAATGTGAAGTCACTACGCTTGGAGAAGATAAGAATAATAATGGAAAGAGAATTCAAAAAATCGTTAGAGAGTTACAAAGAAGAAGGAAAGGAAGATCAGTAAGAAATAGTCAGATCACAAAAAAGAAAGAAAGGAAGCTCAGTAAGAATAAAGCCAGGTTGGAAAAGATACAGGGAGTTATAGAGAAGAATTCGCAAGAGGTGGGTTTGTAGGATTTGAACCTTGCTAGAACAACAGAACCGCGCATAATAGGACTTCACCTCGGTGAAGCTATATGACCATTGGAGGCACCCCAATAGTTATAAGGATGCTTCAGAATGACTAGGAAACATATTTATGGGTGAACATACCGTGTTTGGGATGTTGAGACCGCACCATAACAAATAGATTCGAGTTAATGGAAGCATTCCTTCCCATTAGAAGATTTCATTATGCTATTTGATTATTTAACCCATCTGAATACCTGTGGCTCGACAAGTGGATTTCTGTGGATCCGAAGTTGATCCACTAGATCATAGGATTCAACATGTAGGGACCTGACCCTCAACAGTTCTACCTAAGGAAGACCTCAGATTTCTTCCTGGAACAAGGCATTAAGGAGGCATATGACGAAGTTGACAAGGGAAAGAGAGGCTACAAGGTAGCCTCTATCCAGGATGGAAAAGTGCACCTCATTTTCCAACTCATAGATGGAAATATTGTAAGAAAGAATCACCCCACACAGGTCACTGGGTTCCTGGTGGACCTCACAGGGAAATGCATGGAGGGGATGCAGATGAATTGGGCGAGCTACCTCATCAACGAGCTTTATAAGGACTACCGTGAAGCGCAGGATCAAGGATACAAGTTCCAATTCAACTAGCTACTTGTGTTGATTGCATTTGTCTCTTGGAAAATGCCAGAAGGAGCTACCTTCCCGGAGATTGAACCTTTGGAGCCGTTGGACACAAAGTTCTCAACCTTATGGTATACAAATGACATGTCAAAGCAATTACATTTGAACGCAGTGTTCCATGCGTACTATAAACAACTGAAGGTTTCCATAGAGTTGTTCCCATGCATGAAACTGTGCACATTGCACCAACATAGACCACTAGCTAAGTTCCACGCAGATCCACATTTTATTTATATCACTACACACAGGGATGAGAGCAAGTAAGAATTACATTCCTATTACAAGATGAGCAATGAAGACATGGATACGATCACCAAGGAGTGTTTGGAGGAGTTCTATGTACCGGTTGATGATGCCTAACTCTCTAACCCTGACATCACAAGAAGCCCCTTGGTCACCCGGTTTGAACATGGAGGACAATTAAGTGTGAAGAAGAAAAAGAGAAAGGAGGAATTTCATAACATAGAGACTGATGAGGATGACAATGCCTCAGAGGAAAATGGACCTGGCTTGCCCGTAGGAGGAGGAGGAGACGAAGTAAACCAAGAAGTAGGATGTAAAGAAGGAGAAAATCAAGGAGAAGGTGAAGCTACACTATCGAAGGATCCCCCCACTGAGATATAAGCACTGAATAAGAGGAAGTTTTCTCCACATAAACCTTCAACAAGAATGAAGACCCATGCTAGTAAGCCCCAACTAGAGGCTATGCTCACAGAATATGATATTAGTTTAGTCCAGGGAGCGATGGAGGATGTGTCCAAAGATATCATGCAGAGATACGGAGCAAAGCAGGATGAACTATATTGTAGGATAGAAAAGGAATTGAGTGAAGTATAGGAAGCTATTCGATAGGTCCACGCAGTCCCTACTACACCTTCCTCGTCAGAGACTACAGAGTTGGGGGATGAGCTAGACCAACTTCGAATACTTGCAGATGCAACAGAGGCTCGAATTCAGTGAGTCCAAGAAGAGAAGGAGAAGGCTATAGAAGCTGTGAATAAAGAGAAAGAGGAAGTATTAGAGAAACTACATTTGAGCGGTACTATGTAACTGTGTATGAAAATGAGAAAGATGAGTTCCAGACAATGCTCAAGGAAGACAAAGGGAAGATATAGAGGGAAAAGGACCATCTACTCACAGAGCAGACTGTAGTCAAAGAAGTGGTGAGTAGAGCACTTTGCTTCATTCTAGGATTGGAATAGGATGAAAATAAGGAAGTTGAGGTTCAAGTGATGAAGCTTGTTGAGGCCATCCAACAACTTCAAACAAGGGTAGCAGATTTGGATATCCAAGTAGTACCAAGCACTCCGCAGGAAGTGCCTGACTAGAGGGAGGAATCCTCTAAGAGAGTAGTTGAAAGGATTAGAGCCCTTGCCTCAGAATGAAAACAGTTGAGAGAAAAAAGCATGCAGACCTACAAATTCCTCGCAGAAGATCTAGAGCCGAGGAAATTGGAAGCATAACTACAAGAGGCACAAAAATAGGAACTAATAGTTCAAGTGCAGATGAAGACACTCATGATAGTTGAGAGAATGAAGAGATCACAAGAATAATGCGTGGCCCAACAACATATTACTTCAATCTAGGGAAGAGTAATGGAAGTCACATAGAGACTACAACTGGTGCAGGAGAAATCCTATGTGGTGTTTGAATAAATCGAAGGAAAAGGTTAGAAATTAGACCAAGTGGTTGTGAAAATGGAACAATGCTTGGAAGGGCTTGTTACAGAGAAAGCGATCTAGGAGTTTGCTAAGTAGGAAGCTTAGGCGAAGCAACAAGTTGAGGCAGCTCGAGCTAAGCTCGAGGCCTTCGATGCAGCGTTGCCTAGATCTAAGTGACTTGGGATGAGTCATAGATGAGTGTTAGGGGCCTATTGGAGCTCGACCAAGTTTTTAGGAAACATTGATCAAGTTTGACCACTTTTTGGACTTTGATGTAGTGATCGAATATGGAGCATCCGGGCGGAGCTGAGATTGCAGATCTCACTTGTTTTGTGGGCTTTGTGGACCCATCATGGCATGTTTTATGGTTTTGTAACGGGTTATGGGATGTCATCCCATGGGTTTACCCATGTTTACACATTTTGTAAATGTAAAAGTATAAATAAGAATAATATTGTAAGAATGTAAAGTAGTAGAAGGGGATGTAATTGGATATGTGCAAGAGGCAAGTAGTTCTGAGTTTCTTTGTGCAACAGAACATGCATGTAAGGCTCCATTCTTGGAAGAGGAGTTGGCTTTGTGCCTTGACCTCATTTTGGGAAGGTGGATCTGGTGCTTAGTGCATAGATCACCTATCCGGTGTGAAGCTTGGCTCTATGGCTTAGTGCATAGGAGAATATGAATGTAAGAGATTGAAGCCTAATAAAGAAGAAAAAGCAGTTGGTGGACATAGCCCCACACTGGGGGTGAACCATGTATATCATGTATTGATGGTTTTGTCTGTGCTATGATGTTTATGCTATGAATATTCTTAGTGCATTGATTGTTATATATGATAGATACATCTATGAATGCTTAGTTCTTTATTTATGTTGAATGTGCTAGATCTAACTTAT
>CBVK0102460344.1:0-10773 GCA_900067695.1 Picea abies
TTATTATTCTAAGAGAATGTCTTCCCGATGTTGTCCAAACATCAACAAGGATCATGTACATATTAATGTTAGCAGGGAATGCAAACCTATATGCATGATTCAAAATGGATCATTATATAACTTGTCATCTATCTTGGTACTTTTGGGGAGAAAAATTGGAGAAATTGGCATGCAAGGTCCATTTTATGGGTACGTCCTAGTTTAGTGATTTGGGGTTTGGAACCTTCCAGAGCCAGTTTGAGACATCAAATGACACTTTTTGGGGTCAAACAATTGTGAGCATAGCTTCTATCCCCTTGGTGTTATTCTACACATCGGAAGCTTTCCAACAATGTGAACATCACCTCAATTGCTGTTCGAATGTGCACGTTATGCCTCCCACAAGTTGACTTGGCCTATTGACCACCATGGCATTGAGTGGATGCCACATCAACCCCCATTTGTCAAACCCATGGGGCTAGTCATGTGTGGAATTTCAAGAATATTCTAGAGGGTTGCCCCATTTGTCAAACCCATGGGGCTAGTCATGTGTGGAATTTCAACAATATTATAGAGGGTTCAAAACCATAACCCAAATTAAGGGTTGAGGCAAACAAAATCCCTATCCCTAACCCTAGATGACTATCAGGCTATGCTAGATACTGGGATGCTAGGACGAGAAGGGGTTCCATTATTTTGGGTATTGTTATTGTTTCATAGTTTAATAGAGCATATACGAGTGGGATATTGAAGCATAAGAAAGGAGGACGAATATTTTTTAGCAGTGATTTAGGCCACAATGCCCATGGAAACTCCATAGTGAGTGCCTCTTCCTTTGTACTTGCATTTCTTAATTGAGGAAAATAGAGCAAAGCATATGTCTCTACTTCTAGCTAGGTTTTCTCTTGTATCAGGTTTCCTAGGTCATTTCTTTTGTTCATTTGTGTGGATGGTGTGTTCATTTTCTTGTTCTTTCAATTGTTTCAATTATTTCCATAAATGTAATAATAAATCTCAGATATCAGGTAATAAAATACATAGTAAAAGATTCCAGAATATTGTAAGATTTGTTGTGACGAACTGTCCTAGTGGAATACCCATTTAAGTTTACATATCATATTGGTACTATTGTAGTTTCTTTGGGATTTTATGGGAAGTTACATGACCTAGGAATTGACTTAAGAAGGAAGTTGAAAAATCCTATCCATGACAGATAAGTCTAGTCACGACAACCCTCATGATGAGGTAGAGGATATATTTTCGAAGCTAGAAGAACAAGTCACTAATATCTCTCATAGCATGGCCCTCCTCATTATGGATCTAGCGAACAAGTTTGTACCTTCTAGGGAGGTTGGTGGATCTAACTTAGAAGTTGGATTGGACAAGAAATTGGGAGATAATGAAGACTTAGAAAAGGAGCCACAAAAATAACTAGAGAAAGAGAAACCAAGTTCTAGTGTCATCACTCCTTCACAATATTTGTAGAGAAAGAGAAACCAAGTTCTAGTGTCATCACTCCTTCACAATATTTGTTTAAAATGGAAGATAAAGTGGACATAAAACTATACCAAGGTGAGATTGATGTTTTTAAGTTGAATATTTGGTTATAATAGTTAGAATTTTATTTCAGTGTCCATAACATAGAAGAAGAACACAATATTTCATTTGCACGATTAAAATTAGAGGTACATGCCACTAACTTGGTGGGAAATCCACATAGAGATAATTAGGATGGAGGGTTATCCCCTAATAACTAAGTGGGAGATGCTTAAAAGCCTCATCAAGTCCTAGTTCTTATTGTTTGGTATGTAGAGGACCGATGGATCCATCGACATCAATTCAGACATAGGCAAGGGCAGAGTGTGAAAGAGCACACCATCAAGTTCAAAAAAATGGTGATTGCATTTGGTATATGTCCCAAGAACCTATTCGTACATCTCAAATATCTGGGGGTCTATACAATCATTTATGGAAGCAAGTGATGCTCTTTAAAACTAGGACAATTGATTGGGCCTATGTGAAAACACAATACTTGGAGAATATAAGCCATATGAAAGGTCTAGCAAGTGGTTCCAAATAGAAATACCACCAATATGATTCCAAAGAGGGGAAGAAGAAGTGAAAAGGAAAGGACAAGAAGAAAACAACCACTGTACACCAATGCAAGGATCCAAACAACCACTGTAACCATTGTAATATCAATGGTGCCATTGAGTATAAGTGTTGGAAGCTACATCCATAGTTGAATCCAAAGAACAATAAGAAGAATTCCAAGAAGAAGAACTTGCTAGCCATGGATTCAAGCAGCCTGGTAGAGAGCATATTAGATGTAGATGAAAATATTGTCTACACTAGTACAAAAACATATGAACCTGAGAAACCTTCATCACAAGGAAGAGAAGGAGGTGACTAATCTCATCAATATTAATATATAGGTAAAAAAGACAAAGGTGGATTCTCTGTTTGATTTTTGTTCACAACCAACCTCATAACATAAGATATATTCAACAATCTTGGATTGGAAGTTCATGATCATCCCAAACCATATCCACTGGGATGGGTAAATAAGGATGTAGAGCTCAAGGTGTGTAAGAACACATTTTCTATAACTACAAACAATATTGTTGAAGTGGAGATAGATGTAGTACCACTTGATGTGTGTGGTGTAGTGTTTGGAAGCCCCTACATGTATATGAGGGATGCGATATTCACGAGGAGAGAAAACCAACACTACCTGATCAAGGATGGGGATTATTTGATAAAAAATTCACACAAAGGTAAATCCAAGATCTCTCTGGTAAGTGCTACCCAAGCCAATAAGTTGATCGGTTCTAGTAGGAAGTTTGTATTTCTTTTATTAAGAGAGAATTAGCTAGGTGATGAATTATTAAAAGTAAAGGAATCTATGGAGGGATGTATTAAAGAGAATAAATGTTACTTTGGAGGAATTGTTACAAACATATAAAGAAGTTTCTTAGGAGCATAAACGATTACCACATAAGAGGGAAATTGAGCACAATATACCTGGTTGTTTCCTATCTCATTGGGATGTAGAGAAAGTCTGTCTAGGAAGCATATGAAGTGAAGAAATAGTTACACTAGCTGCTAGAATAAGGAGTAATTTAACCAAGCACATCACCTCATGGTTCACCTATCATCATAGTACCCAATAAGGACCAGACTTGGCGAATGTGTATCAACTATAGATATTTGAACAAGATCACCCTCAACAATTAGAACCTTTTGTCTAAGATCAATGATTTGTTAGATCAAATACAACATGCCAAGTACTTCACCAAGTTCGATCTCAAGTTAGGATACCACCATGTACGAGTTAAAGAAGAAGACACTTGGAAGACCATTTTTAAGACAAGGAAAGGTCTATGTGAATGACTAGTAATTCCTTTTGGTTTATGTAATGCACTAGTTACATTTATGTGTTTTATGAATGATGTATTACGTCCCTTTCTAGAGTCATTTGTGATAGTGTACTTATATGATATATTGGTTTATATCTCTCCTAGGGAAGATCATATATCACATCTCATGCAAGTGTTAGAGACTGTAAAAAAGCATCGTTTGTTGGATAAACTTAATACATCTGAGTTTGATCAACAATCATTGATGTATTTTGGGTATGTGATTAGTGGAGGGGAACTCAAGATAGATCCCACGAAGATGGAGGACATGAGACTCAAGTGGCTAGTTCCTACTAATTTCACTGAATTTAGGATCTCTTTTAGGGAAAAACAATACCTATGGAAGTTTATAGCATCCTTTTTAGTTGTAGTTATGCCACTTTAGGCCATAAACACCAGTGGTAATATTTTTTAGTGGGGAATGAATCAATAGAAATATTTTTATGAGCTAAAACAAAAGGATCAATCAAGCACTTATTCTTGCATTCCCCAACTTGAAAAATCCTTTCGAACTGGAGACAGATGCAAGCGGATATGCTATAGGAGTGGTATTGGTGTAAGGATGTAAGCCAATATGATATCATTATACATTTTTTCATGGTGGAGTCTTGAACTACCTTATGTATGATAAGGAACTCTACGCCATGGTTCAAGATGTTAGCGAGTGGAAGCACTATCTTATGGGAAAGGAAACCATTATCCTCATTGATCAATAGCCATTGTAGTATTTGTAGGCCCAGAGTAAGATTTAGAAAACCATACACTACAAGTGGATGGGGTTTTTGCATCAATTTCATCTAGTCACCAAATATATGAAGGAAACAAATAATAAGTTGGTAGACATGCTTTCTAGGCCACCCACATCCAAAATTATAGCTTTGGGAATTATTATGCACATGGATCCATTTACCCATGATGCATACATAGAGGTATACATGGAATATGAAGACTTTAAAGAGGTATTTTAGAAACTACAAGGACAATTTCGTGTGGAAGAAGGAGATGGTAAGGATGACTATCATCTCTAGAATGGGTTTCTCTACAAGCTAGACAAGCTTTGTGTTCCTAAAGGTGAAAGATTGCATCTTATTAGAGATGTTCACACCTCCAAGGTTGTAGGACATTTTGGTGTTGGAAATCCAGTTGCCAACTTACATAGGTATGCATATTGGTTCGTCAACTTACATAGGTATGCAACTTACATAGGTATGCATATTGGTTCGTCAACTTACATAGGTATGTGTATTGGCCCATAATTCAAGAATATGCAACTCAATCTATTAGAGGATGCATACTTTGTTGTACCAAAAAGACTAGTAATATAAATAAAGGTTCATATAGTATCTTACCTATACCCACTTGACCCTGGGGTGGCATCTGCATATATTTTGTGGGAAGTTTTCCAACAAGTAGGAAGGGACACGACTATATGTTTTTGGTTGTTGATAGGTTTAGAAATATGTGCATTCTCATGTGATGCATGAGCACATTTGTGACGCAGGCGCACTTGCAAGCACGTCTGCTCACATGATCTTCTCTTCTCTACTGGTCCAAAGAACTCTAAGGCTCTTCTATTTCCCTATCGGGAAATACGTACCCACAAAAAACTCTCCACGGGATCTCCTCTTTACAATCAGGAGATTGGACTAAATCTTGCGATCTTGCAAGTTTGTGAGTCGAAGCTTCCTACTCTTCCTTTCCAATCTTGCAATACCCGAACTGGCGATATGGTTATGGCTCCTTTCCTTGTCAGCGCCCTCCCCACATGTAACCATAGGCTAGGGCTTAAATATCAGTGTCTCTTGCAACTCGCACCTTCATGAGTTCGTGAGTCAAACTCTCATGCCCTCATGTTACAATCTCTCGAGACGCGATAGGTCAACGCCGGGTTGACTCCTCCCTTGACACTTTTCACTTTTTGCAACCTCACAGGTTGAAGCATCAAGCCTTCACACTCTTATCCCGTGAATCCCCGAGATGCGAGAATTCAACGGAGTGTTGAATCCTTTCTCCCGGCGATGCGTGTCCACCCGTCAACCACACGAGCCTCCGCTCTCGACACTTCGTGACTTCTGATGTCGAAAGTGACCTCTCTCAACCTCCAAACCCCTGAATGCGCGATAGGCGATGGGGATCCCGATCCAACAGTCCTCCTATGACATAGATCCAAAAACTATTCTTCTTCTTGCTCCTCATGTATTTGTGACTTGGAGCACCCAATGTTTGGGCTCTCACCCTGCGAACTTCCGAGTTCGCGAGATATTTTGATCTCTGCCACTTGTCCTCCTCAGATGGATGGCTCCTAGTCTTCTCGCCACTTCACCGCTCATGAAGTTGAAGGACTTCCCCTTCTGTCCTATGATGTCCAAGTCCCCAATATAGGAAATCTCGTGACACGCATCCGCTCCCAAATGAACGACTCAGATCCAAACCTCACAAATTTGGGGTTTTGGGTGTCGAGTGACTCTCCTCGCGTCCTCAATATCCTCGATATTCCGAGTGCCGATATCCTAATGAATTTTGGTACTCACCTCTACAAACCAATGCCCGGATCTCTGAAATGGATGATCACACAACACGCGTCCTCCCTCAGATGGAAGGATGTAATTCTTTCGCTGTTTCAGGACTTGAAATGTCCCAGATTTCTCGACCTCAGGACCTCCGATATCCCGAGTGCCGATATCCTGATATCTATCAAGACTTCCACCCTCCTGTTCATGAAGCTAAACCTCATGCAGCTCCCAAACGATTTGACGGATGTCGGGTATCTATGTGAACATCCGATGGTCCATAATCTCCCCTTCTGTGCACTTCTCCTGATGCTCCCAAGACGTAGAAACCAATGGTCCATATCTCTTTTCTCCACCGATCCGATGGCTGCTGTGCTCTCCCAAACTTGCGCACTCCTTCTTCCTAGACTTGGAAGAATTTCAAAAGCCAAAGGCCTCAACCTTTGCTCCCTTTCTCCTCTTGCGACTCTTCAACCCTGAGCTTCGCCGTGCATATGAAAACATTGTTCCTCCTGAGCTTTTACTCCTTTCGAATCCTCAAGGGATTCCGACGTCTACACTTCTGGAGAGTCTTCGCACACACACAATGCTATCTCTCCTGAGATTCTCAAACACTCAGACCCCTAAGGGATTTTGTCTTTCTTCCTTCTCCCTTAGATGGAGAATGTTTGGATGCCCTCCTGGTTATCCTCAGCCTCAAGAAACTCCTTGCTGAATCTGCAGGGTGTTCAACAACCTTGTGAAGATCCCTCAGTGGATTCTTCTTCAAATCATAGAACTCAAAAGAGTTCTATTCTCCCTGTGCCTGTCTACACACTTACTCCAATGCCCTCTTGGAAGAGTGTCTTCTTCCAGAACTTCTAACAGTTCTGTCCTCCTGTGCACCTATGCACCTGCTCAATGCCCACTTGGCAGAGCTTCACAAAACTCCTCAGATCTTCTGTCTGCAATTGTGTCTTCCTCCTCACAACCTTTCCTCCAAGGTATTCAACAACCTTGAGGTCTTCCTCCTGAGTTGATGATTCCAGCTCCTGTGCCACAACACGTCTTTGTCTAACTCTGTAGAGTTCAGAAATGCATCCTCTGTGCACAGATATCAGAACCCTCAGCGTTCTATCACACCCTCCTGGTGTGAAGCCTCAAAGACCTCTCAACCCTGAAATCAAACACACTCCTACAAATGCAAACCTACAACATACATCTACAGCATAAACCAGAACACTCACAGACATCCATTTAACATAGAAATACATGCAGGAAAAATTACTTCTGTTTATATTAAAATGGAAAATGCCTATATTTACAAGGTGTTCCTGAGAACGACCTGTAAAAAGGTCTCATCTCTTCTCTTCTCTTCTACTCTCTACTCACAGATTCTCTTCTACAACTCAACTACTACAAAATGAGATACAAAATCTCTTTTACCTAAGGGGGCTCTTTGAGCTAGTTAGGGAAAGGGAAGGCCAAAAGTCAAGGGAATATTATATTAATATTTCCTAAAACATAAAGTATGGATAATTAGTTTATCCTAAGTTCTAAAGTTGGGGACAAGTGGACAAAAGTAACTTCCTATATGACAAGTGTCAAGTTGGGGACATGCATTCATATCGTGGGGAAACTTAGCCCAGAGGGGGGATTCAGAGAGGGAGACCTTACAAGCGAAAAACAGGGGGAAACCACTGGGGGACCATTTTTGGACAGAGAGTTCACAGTGATTCCAAGAACACACTTAGTTATCCAGTCAATGAATCCATGACCATTTTCACTCATACATTCTGTTATCCTTGAGACAACCATTCCACCTTTTTGAAACCTGTTTTCTCATCCCTTTTGGTTTGTGTACCTGGTTGGCTTGGAGCAAGATTGAAGAAGTGGGTTGTCAGGCCCGTGAGAAGTTCTTTGGGTGAGAGAATTGTTGTGGATTGATTTTTGTTGGTGCTATACTGTAGCTACAACGCTCTGAGACTTCCTATCCAGCCTATTGTTAAAGCCCTGGAAGGGAAGTGGGATAGCCGAGGGAATGTTGAGAAGAGAAAGGGCACATTTCCTTAGGTGGGATAGGCATGTGGGGAATGAGAGGCTGTAGGTTGTTAGTTGAGTGAGCACCTGAGAAAATGTTGTAGCGACATAGCCTAAATTGTTATGTTAACTACCCCTTTGTACTCCGCCTCGGCTGAAGATAGAGAAATGGCAGCTTGCTTCTTGCTCGACCAACAAATAGGCCCGAAACCAAGACTGAGTGAGTAACCAGATGTGGACTTGCAATCAATGCTATCACCAGCCCAGTTGGAATCAGTAAAAACAATGAGATCTAATGTAGAGTATGTTGCATAATGAATCCCAAAGGTGATGGTTCCCTATACATATTGAAGGATACGCTTTGCATCTTTCCAATGTAGCTCATGTGGATCCTACATGAACCTGGAAACTACACCAACTGCATATGAGAGGTCTAGTCTGGAGTGTGTGAGATACAAAAATCTTCCCACTAGTTGTATGTACAATGTGTTGTCAACCAGTGGAGTCTCCTCGCCATCCTCAAGTTTGACTCCTGATAGGAAATGAGTCAGAGCAGACTTGCAGTCTGTCATGTAAAATATTTCAAGGATATCTTGTGCATACTTGGCCTAAGATAGTTTGATGCCTGATGCATCCTCACTGATTTCAATTCCAAGGAAGAAGTGTAGAGGACCCATATCTGTCATCAGAAACCTGTCGTGTAGAATCCTCTTGACTGCAGAAATCATTGAAGTCTAGCAACCGGTGATCAAATCATCAACATACAGAACTAAAAGTAGAAGTGAATCAGTCATCTGGAGCATGTATACATTTGGGTCTGATTTACAACGTACAATGTTTTGTGACAACGGGTAGGATTCCATCTTGGCATACCATGCCCTTGGAGCCTGCATGGGGCCATAAAGGGACTTCTTCAGTTGACAGACCAAAGATGAGTCCTGCATACTTCTTCAGTTGACAGACCAAAGATGAGTCCTGCATAAATCCCTGGGGATACTCCATGTAGATATACTCAGAGCGATCACTATGAAGAAATGCATTATTCACGTCCATCTGATGGAATTCCCATCCCATGGATACTGCAATGGATAGTGCCAATCATATGGAATCCATCTTCGCTACTAGAGAAAAGGTATCATCATGGTCAATACCATGAACTTGTTGAAATCCTTTGGAAACAAGACTAGATTTGTATCTGCTAATATTTACATCTGTTGTGCTTTTGGTCTTGTAGACCCATCTACATATGACAAGTTTCCTCCTAGAAGGAAGGGGAACTAGATCCCAAGTCTTGCTCTCGAGGAGGGAGTTGTACTCCTCTTGCATGGTAGATTCCCAAAATTGATTTCCAGCTGTCTCTCCATAAGACTGTGGATATGAAGAATGAACCAAGAAAATATTCTTGGAGGGCAATGGTTTAGTGGAAGTGAGTGCAACAAGAGGCTCCTAGAAATCATATTGAGTCCTCCTACTATCAGCTGGATAACCAATGAGATCCCCTGCATCCTGAAGAGTAGTATGTGCCCACTTGGGCCTCTGTTTTGGATCTACAACTACATCTGGATGCTATGACTCTGCATATGACTGTACTGACTCTAAATTTGAATCATATGAGTCCTTTGAATCAAAAATCTCCTCTAAAGAAGATTCAACATGTGCATGCTCATCATCTCCGACTAGTGGAATAATTAAGGTGTCTACATGCGGCTATTGAGGTGCATGCGAGACACTTTCCTCAAATTGGACACTTCGCTCAATGATGAGATGGTTCGAGGAAAGATCAATAATCCTATATCACTTCACACCATTGGAGTGTCCAACAAAATTTGACATAGTGCTCTGTGGATCAAGTGCCTTCCTCTTTTCAGAGGGAATCCAGTCCCATGCACATGAACCGAAAATGTGAAAGTGGGTCACTTTCGACCAGGGATGATTTTAAGGATGGAAATTTATTTTAAAATGTAGAAACGTTAGTGAATCTGACTAATCCTTCATATGCCAACTATAAATGTTTGGCGATAGTTTTGTAAAAAAATTCAAAGTTCTAAGGATTTTATATAATTTGTATAAAATTTTGGATATTTTTAAGGTAAAATAATTTTATCCTATAGAATTTTGGATATTTTTAAGGTAAAATAATTTTATCCTATAGAATTTGGGCAAATCATTTTTAGAATGATGAATCTTTTTTTGGGAAAAACCATGGATTAGCCCATGAACAAAATTTAGCCCCTAAAATCATCCTTGATTTCGATTTGATGTTGATCCAAGCCTCGTACGAGGTATTATTATTGAAATACCTATGGGGATATATGTTTTGGAGATATGTTGCACAATTAAGTTCTTTGGCCCATAGTCTTTGTGGTAGAGAATTTTCATGCAACATGCAAGATGCCATCTCCTTTAGAGATCGGTTTTTCTGCTCAGCAACTCCATTTTTCTGCAGAGTATAGGGAATTGTATGCTACAACTAAATCCCTGCCTAATGGAAAATATTATGGATCTCATGATTTAGATACTCTCCCCCATTATCAGTTCATAGGAATTGGATCTTCTTTCCAGACTGTGTCTCAACTAGGGCTTTGAAATCTTTGAGGTGTTGAAAGAGCTCAAATTTTTTCCTAAGAAAGTAGATCCAAGTAAAACATGAGAAATCATCAAGAAAAATGAGAACAAACCTCACTTTTCTAATGGATGGTGATGGCATGAGGTCGTATACTCATACCCCACAGGGTCTCTACACGCACCTCCCGCTCTCAAGATTGTTCAAATTCTCCCTTTTCACTGAGTCGAAGCGGCTCCTTGGATTCCCTCGGGAATCACTGTGAAAATCTGACCCACAGGTC
>CBVK0102460347.1:0-12836 GCA_900067695.1 Picea abies
GGTGTTCAACAACCCTGTGAAGATCCCTCAGTGGATTCTTCTTCAAATCACAAAACTCAAAAGAGTTCTCTTCTCCCTATGCCTATCTGCACACTTACTCGAATTCCCTCCTGGCAGAGTGTCTTCTTCCAGAACTTCCAGCAGTTCTGTCCTCCTATGCACCTATGCACCTGCTCAATGCCCACTTGGCAGAGATTCACAGAACTCCTCAGAGCTTCTATCTGAAACTGTGTCTTCCTCCTCAAAACCTTTCCTCCAAGGTATTCAACAACCTCGAGGTATTCCTCCTGAGTTGATGATTCCAGCTCCTATGCCACAACACATCTTTGTCTGACTCCGCAGAGTTTAGAAATGCATCCTCTATGCACAACTATCAGAACCTGCAACGTTTTGTCACACCCTCCTGGTGTGAAGCCTCAAAGACCTCTCAACCCTGAAATAAAACACACTCCTGCAAATGCAAACCTACAACATACATCTACAACATAAACCAGAACACTCACAGACATCCATTTAACACATAAATACATGCAGGAAAAACTGCTTCTGTTTATATTAAAATGGAAAATGCCTGTATTTACAAGGTGTTCTCGAGCACGACCTGTAACAAGGTCTCAACTCTTTTCTTCTCTTCTGCTCTCTACTCGCAGATTCTCTTCTACAACTCAACTACTACAAAATGAGATACCAAATCTCTTTTACCTGAGGGGGATCTTCGAGCTCTTCCCTCCAACCTACTTACCCTATTCAATTGCATTGAATGGGCTGTCTAGTCCACATTTGGATCTAGATCTCAGCCATACAAACATTAAAGGCCGATCTACCTAATGCCTGCACAAAGGCATGGCTTCCCAGCTCAAAAAATTAAATATTTAATTACATTCAATTCAGATTTAAATGATGATTGCGCCTCTCTCTTCAGCTTTGAATGCACACGCTCGATGTGGCTGGCTGGATGACGTGGAGAGATGCTCCTGCATCAATTTGGTTATGGGAAATATGCATCACCCAAACACATTTCAATTATATACAAGTTGATTTATGATGGATAAGGATGGATGCAACTCTACTCTACAACTCGTGCTGTGACCCTTGTTACAAATGACAGTGATGCAACTCCAAAATACAATATTCTATGCTGTAATTCCATGCTATAGTATTCTATGCTGCAACTCCATGCTACATGAATTATGATGCAACCCCACGATACACGATTCTATGATGCAAATCCATGCTACATGATTTTATGCTGCAAATCCATGCAATAGGAATTATGCTGGAATTTCGATGCTGCTACTCAAAATTTTGAGTCCAAGTTCAGTCCACGTCTCATGAAGATTGAACGCCAAGAAAGAATCATTGGTGAAAGAAGAGGGGACATATTTTGAATTGGGAAACAATTGGATAGTGAACCACCATGAATGTTCAACTTCTCAATGGATAGAAACAAATCAACAAAGGAGGCATTGGGAATAAGATGAGATAAGAAAATGTGTTGAGGGGTTGATCATCTAGTGAAGAATTGAATCGAGATTCACTAGGGCTCGATTGAATTCATTTAGATCGCCACAGAGAACAGGACCATTAAAGACTGTGAAATACATAAGAGGAACAACATAATGAACCAATTCTAGTCTAGCGATAAAGGATGTATTTATTGATGAAATTGTAATCAGAGGAATTTATGCAATAAATGATAAAGGAAAGGATTCATATCATGTTTGTGTTCTTGTGAATGTAATTAATTTATTCTATTTCAATATTAATAAAATCAATTGAAATTTCTTCTAAATGTCCAAACATGAGTTCCATTGTGCATTCTGAAGGTAGAGAACAATCATGTAGGTGTTAGATTTGTTGCAGGGATTTTCTACTGCGTCAAGTGGTATTAGAGCAGGTTCAATTCCCTAGTTGTGAGAGAACAATTCCCAGAGGTAAGGCCTATGAATGTTGGTCCAAGTGAAGGATGAAAGAAAACTCATAAGGATTCCACTGTGAAGAGTAGGAACAACACGAGGAGGTGCAAAGAATAGAGAAATCGAAGAATTAAGAAGAACAATAGAAGAGTTAGACCATGGAAGAAATGAAGAAGCTAATTTAGATTCAGAATCCAAGGAAGAGAATGGAGTTGAACAAAATGTTGAGGAAGGAGACCCAACAATGCATTTGATATCCTTCTTGAGTAATAGAGGTAGTGTGTGGGTTGAAGTTTCATGCTATGATGACAGTCTGAGGGATGAACCTCTTATATATTGGATAGGAGAGCTCGAAAAATACTTCGAGTATGAGAATGTTCAAGATCCAAATCATGTTTGTTTTTCCATTATGAAGTTGAAAGGACATGCTACACTTTGGTGGGATATGCTACAGAAAGACATAGTAGATAATATATTAGAGAATATTAAAACTAGGAAGAAGATGGTTAGTAAAATCAAAGATAAATTTTTACGTGTTGACTACTAGCAGAACTTGTGTAGACAAGTACAAATCCTAGGTAGAAATAGACCTATGTGTGTGAATATACTAAAGAATTCTTTAAGATGTCACTTATGTTAGGAATAAAAGAATGGGAGTATCCAAGAGTGGAGAGATATGTGCATGGGATGATGTATTAGATTCATGATGAGATGAGTATGCATTACTTTCATAAGTGGAAGAAAATATTAAAAAAATATTGCACCATAATTTTTGAGGAAAAGGAACTAGAGGTAGAGGCAAAGCAAGTGCTACTAAATATAGTGAGAAGGAGGATGAAGTGACCAACACTCAAAATACAAGAGGAGGAAGAAGAAATTTCATAGGAAGAGGTTTTGGTTGAATCAAGTATGTGATTACATGTTATATATGTGGCATAGAGGGTCACAAAGCGTCATAATGTCTGGAGAGACAAAACAGAAAAATAATAAATGAGGCTAGAATGCAAGTCACCCAGGTAGATGAGACAACAATTGATGGTGGGAATGTGGAAGTACTTCAAAAAGAACAACGATAAAATCTGATGTTGAGAATATTATTACTGAAGCCTAAGACAAAGGCAACAAAAGAACCTAAACAAAGAAAGAGAGTGTTCAAAACTAAATGTAAAATTTGGGATAAGTGTTGTCATCTTGTCAAAGATGGCAGAAGTACATAAAATTTAGTATCCACCGAAGTAATGGAGAAATTGAAGATGAAAAACATTCCACATCCTAATTTGTACTAAGTTTCATGGTTGGAAAAAGGACAACAAGTGACCATGACAGAGCAATGTTTATTGAGTTTCCATATTAGAAGTTTCAACGAACAAGTTTTATGTGACATGATAGAAAAGGATGCATGCCATGTATTTCTTAGGAGACTATGAATGTTTGATAGAAAGGTATTCCAAAATGGTAGAGAGAATTCATATGAATTCATCAAGGATGGACAATGTTATAAGTTAGTACCAAAGTTGGAAAAGGGTATGGAAAACAATAACAACAAGGTTATGGACATCGGTCAAAACAAGGTTATGGACGATACTAACAGAAATAATATGCATAGAAGTAACAACCAAATCATGTTATGTTTTGTTAAAGAATTTCTAAGAGAGCTGTTGGCACAGGGGCATACCCAAGGTTCAATGCTTCAACAACACACCAACATAACCCTAACTATTGACCCTTTCAGAAACACTTGCGAAGTAGGTGAAGTCTCACCCAAGGTAGAAGCAGGGGGGTTATAGGACTCAAGTGTCTCTAACTAAGATATGACACAGATTTGTGATTACAATTACTTCACAGTGTACTTAAGAATAACATGCATTAGTTTATCATCTTTATTCACATTGTAGAACAAACCCTAAGAATTGTTCGGTGTAGTAACAATACACATCGCACTTAGCAAAAAAAGTTAGATCTAGCACATTTAACATAAATAAAGCACTAAACATTCATAGATATATCTATCATACACAACAACCAATGCACTAAGTAGATTCACAACAAAAACACCATAGCACAAAGAAAACCATCAACACATGATATACGTGGTTCACCCCAGTGTGGGGCTACATCCACCAACAACTTCTTCTTCTTTATTAGTCTCCAATCTCTTACATTCTTCTTCTCCTGTGCAATAAGCCACAGAGCCAAGATTTTCACTGGACAGGTGATCTGCGCAGATCCAACTTCCCAAAATCAGTTCAAGGCACATAGCCAACTCCTCTACTAAGAACGAAGCTTTACATACCTATTCTACTGCACTAAGCAACCCAAAACTACTTTCCTCTTGCACTTACATACTTACAATCCCTTTTTACCCTCTCTACATTACATTCTTACACTTATTTATAATTTTACATTCGCTTACAAAAGGCCTAATCATGGGTAAACCCATGGGATGACATCCCATAAACCCTAATAACCCCCATGTTGGGTCCACAAATCAAGTGAGATCCCATGATCTCATCTCCGCCTAGGCGCTCCATCTTTGACCAGCTTGTCGAAGTCCAAAAAGGTGGTCAATCCTGACCAATGTTTCCCCAAAACTTGGTCGAGGGCCAACAAGCCCCCAACACTCACTTGTGACTCATCCCGAGTCACTCAGATCTGGGTAGTGCTACTTTGAAGGCCTTGAGCTTGGCTCAAGCTGCCTTGACTAGTTGCTTCACCTGATATTCCTACTTAGTGAAATCCTAGATCATTTTCTCTATAACATGCCCTTCCATGTGCTGTTCCACTATCACAACTACTTGGTCCAGTTGAGAACCTTGTCCTTCGATCTCTTCAAACACCACACATGCTTCCTCCTGCACCAGTTGTAGCCTTTGTGTGACTTAAATTACTCTGCCTTGGATGGTAGTAATCTACTACTAGGCCGTGTTCTTTTCTTGTGATCTCTTCATTCTCTCGACTGCAGTGAGTGGCTTCATCTGTGCCTGAAATGTTAGTGCTTGCTGCTGCACCTCCTGTAGTTGTGCTTCCAACTTCCTAAGCTCTGGATCTTCCATGAGGCATTTGTATGTCTACGTGATTCTATCGCTCAACTACTTGCATTCTGAAGTGAGGGCTCCGATCCTTCCAACTACTCTTTTAGTAGCTTCCTCCCTTTGGTCACGTAATTCCTACAGAGTAATTGGTACTGCTTGAATCTCCAACTCCATTATCCTTTCTTGAAGTTGCCAAATGGCCTCAACGATCTTCACCACTTGAACCTCAACGTCCTCATGTTCCTGCTATGCTAAGCTTGGCATAGAGAGAAATGCACTTCCCACCACTTCTTTGAATGCAGTCTACTATGCAAGAAGCTGGTCCTTTTCTCTCTGTATCTTCACTTTTTCTTCCTCAAGCATCACCTAGAACTCATCCCTCTCATTTTCATCAGAGGTTTTCAGTATCGCAAAACTCATAGTTGCTCCAAGATTGTCTCTATTTATTTCTTCAGGGATTCTATAGCCTTCTCCTTCTCCTCTTGGACTCACTGAAGTCGAGCCTCTATTGCATATGAAAGTCTTCGAAGTTGGGTTGGCTCATCCTCCCACTCCGCAGTCTTTGATGAAGAAGGCATAGTGGATACTGCATGGACCGAGTGAATAGATTCCTGTATCACCTTTAGCTCCTTCTCGACCTTCTCATATAGATCTTCCTACTTTGCTCCATATCTCTGCAAGATATCTTCAGACACATCCTACATTGCTCTTTGGACTAGACCAATATCATCTTCTATAAGTATATCATCTAGCTGGGGTTTACCGGTGTAGGTCTTCTTTCTCGTTGAGGATTTTTGTGGAGAAACCTTCCTTTTCTTCAGTGTTTCTGTCTAGGTAGGAGGATACTTCAGCAGTGTAGCTTCACCTTTTCCTTTATTTTATCCTTCTTCCCCTCCTCCTTCTTGATTTACTTCATCTCCCCCTCCTCTTGCTGGCGAACCAGATCCACTGTCTTCCAAGGTGTTGTCCTCCTCATTAGTTTCTATGTTTTGGACTTACCCATTTTCCTTCTTCTTCTTTGCACTAGTTTTTCCAACATGCTCGACCCAGGTGACCAAGGTGCTTCCTATAATGTTAGCATTAGAGAGTTCTGCATCTGCAACGGGTAAAAGGAGCTCCTCTGGCCATTCCTTGGTGATCTATTCCATGTCCTCGTTGTTCATCTTGTAATAGGACTGTAATTGTTCCTTTCTCTCATCCCTGTGCACAGTAATATATACAAAATGTCAATCTATGCAAAACTTAGTGATCGGTCTATACTGGTGCAAGGTGTGCAGAGTCATCTGTGAGAACGAATCAATGGAAACCTTTAGTTGCTAATAGTAGGTGTGGAGCACTGCGTTCAAATTCCATTGCCTTGAAATATCATTCATATATGATAAGGTTGATAAACTCGCGGCCAACGAATCCGATGGTTCAATCTCCGGGAAGGTAGCTCCTTCCAAAATTTTCCAAGCGACAACTGCAATCAGCATGAGTAGCCAACTAAAGTGGAACTCATATCCCTGATCCTGCACTTGGAGGCAATATTTCTCAAGCTCTTTGACAAGGTAACTCACCCAATTCATTTTCATCCCCTCCACGCATTTTCCTGTGAGATCCACCATGAACCCGATGACCTACGTGGGGCGGTTCTTTCTTACAAGATTGCCAACTATGAGATGGAAAGCGAGGCACACTATGCCATCCTGGATAGAGGATACCTTGTAGCCTCGATTTACCTTATCAACTTTGACGTATAATTCCTTTATGTGTTGTGCCAGGGAGCGATCCAAGGCCTTCCCTAGGTAGAACTACTGAGGGTTAGGTCCTTGCATGCTCAATCCTATGATCAAGTGGATCAACATTGGATCCAAAGTAATCTACATGTCAAGCCATAGTTATCCTCCATGATAACACAACAAGAGGGGTTTAATGCAAGCATTAACCTCCTGGTGTCAGCCAAAGTGAGGGATATTCATGACATTAAGTATTGTGGACTGTGCCAGATCTTTGATCCAAGGCTGGGAGACTATGCAAGGATTCTTCTCAGTTGTTTTCATCAACTATAATTGTAGTGTGAGCATAGCGTAGTTGTTTCTATCTCTAAGGTTAAATTTGTTGTTTTCTAGAGATGGGATCTGTCCTAACTGACTTCCCTCTATGCGTATCCCCTTCAGGATGTACGCCCTAATCAAAATGTACTCGTAGTCAAGGATGATTTTAGGGGCTAAATTTCACTCATGAGCTAATTTTCCATTGTTTTACACCAAAAAATATTCTCTATTCTAAAAGTGATTCACCCAAATTCTCTAGGATAAAATTATTTTACCTTACAAATCACCAAAATTTTATACAAACTATACAAAATCCTTAGAAATTTGAATAGTTTTACAAAAATATTGCCAAACATTTTATAGTTGCATATGAAGGATTAGTAAGATTCACCAAGGTTTCTACATTTTAAAATAAATTTCCATCCTTAAAATCATCCCTACTCATAGTCCCGTGGGATGCTGTCATGTTTAACCGTGCCAGCCAAAGGCAGGGTGTAGTTCGGTAAGTTCGACAGGATCTTCTTCGCATTATCCAGATCGTTGGGATGTTTGCTTCACTTCTCGATCCGAGTGTTAGCATGGATAGAACATCATGTGGTCGAAGGGGAAGCATGCAGTCCCCTAGTCGACGATGCTTGAACACCTTCATACATAGCTCTGTCAGTCATCAACTTGTTAAGGACCTCTTCGACATACTTCTCTAACTCAGTCTGTTCGCCCGACATTCTCTCTTTTAATCAGACAGGTCGGGGTAGGCGAATGGAAATATGATGTCTAGGTTATGAAATCTCAGTTCAAAACACAATCAATTCTTAGTTAATCATGAGGAGGAAAAAGTGGTCCTGACACAACGTCGAATGGGTTAAATAAGCGAGCATCGTAACATATTCTTCCAATGGGCAGGATTGCTTCGATCAATGAAAATCTGTGCGTTATTGCGTGGTCTCAACTTCCCAAAAATGGTCTATTCGCCGATAAATGTGATTCCTAGCCATTCTGGAGCGTCGTTCTAATGATCGGGGTGCCTCCAATGGTCATATAACTTCACCAGGGTGAAGTCCCTTTCTACGCGGTTCTGTTGTTTCGGTAAGGTTAAAATTATGCAAACCAACCTCCTGCGAAGTCTTCTCTGTAACTTCCTGTAGCTTTTCCAACTTGGCTTTCTTCTTACTGAGCTTCCTTGCCTTCTTTCCTGTGGTATGAGTTTCTCTAATTATTTATGGATTTATCTTTCCATTCTTATTACTATCTTCTCCTAGAGTGGTAACTTCGCCCTACTGGGGTTCTCTCAAAGGGTTTGAAGTTAATATCCCTTCCCTTACCACTTCTTGGATGTATGTGCTTTCTTCTTGCATGGATAGGTCCTTCAAATCTTCTTGCGTTATTTCAACTTCGAAAGTTAATTTTCTTGCCTTCTGTTGCTTCGAATCAAATTCTCGTTCTTCTATCAGTCGATCTATCTTTCTAGCTATGGAATCCGTTAGTTCTTGCCTTTTCTTTTCTATAGCTTTTTCCCCTTCTTTCCTTCTAATATGATCCTTCTCGATCCAAGTTTTTCCTAACAAAAGATGAAAAGGGGTTCTATTTTCAACAAACTTAATGACTTCAAATTCCTCTTCAGTCGATGTTCCATGGATGATAACATGTACATGAGTAACTCTTCTACATAGGGTTATCATCTTTCCTTTGAATAAACCTATTCTTACTAAGGAAGATACTATAGTAGGCTGTCCCAAAATTTCCCAAGTGATTTTTGTCATAAAATTCATTGGATTTTCCTGATCCAAGACACAATCTATGTTGAAGTCTCCTATTCTTGTACTTATGCCCTGTTTTACCTTCAAAATATCTGGTAAATATATGCCCTATGATCATCCATTAATTCTCTTAACTGTACTAATGTAGTATGAACTTCCTTTGATCCTTTCTCCTTCTGGTCTTGTAACATGCTCTTATTTTCTTGTCTCATGCTCATTTGTTCAACTTTAGCAATCATCCTTGGGAAATCCTCAACTTCATGACCAACAATTTTACAACAGAGACAAATAGGACCTGTACCAGGGAATTTCTTAGCGAGATGTCCCGGTCTTCTGCGGTTATAACATAGGGTTAATCCTCTCTTCCTCTTATATGTTCCCCAACTACTTCTGTACTATGCATTAGGATCACAGTGCGGGACCTACAATCTGCAAAAAATTCTTCTAGGTTCCTACATCCAATTATTAGTCCAAAAATTCTTTCTATGCATAGGAATAGCATATCTTTCTCTATTTCTCTCAAATTTATTTAGATCAACTCTTTCTTCTAACCGTACCCTAACTTTCATACTAAGACATAATCTATCAAACATACCTAGATTCATGCTTTAGAAACAAAAATTTTCACTTATTTACTTTATCAAAGAACAAAGCTTTACCTCTTTTATTTAGATCGGGTTTCTTTCTTAGCGCAGAGCTTCACAATTCAAGTAGAGTACTGCCCACTACAACAACAAATCTATGCACACAGCTTCTCTTTTCTTTACTTCTGTTCCCAACAATCACAGTTTCATGTCCCAACAACAGAACCATTTGTTGGCATAGGGGCAGACCCAGGGTTCAACACTTCGACAATGCACCAACAAAACCCTAACTACCGACCCTTTCAGAAACACCTGTGAAGTAGGCGAAGTCTCACCCAAGGTAGAGGCAAGGGGGGTTATAGGACTCAAGTGTTTGTAACCAAGTTGGGACATAGATCTATGATTACAATTACTTCACAAAGTACTTAAGAACACCATGCATTAGTTTATCATCTTTATTCACATCACAGAACAGACCCTAAGAATAGTTCGACGCAATAACAATACACATTGCACTTAGCAACAAAAGTTAGATCTAGCGCATTCAACATAAATAAATCACTAAGAATTCATAGATCTATCTATCATACATAACAACCAATGCACTAGGCAGATTCATTGAAAAAACACCATAGCACAAAGCAAACCATCAACACATGATATATGTGGTTCACCCTAGTGTGGGGCTACATCCACTGACAACTTCTTCTTCTTTATTAGTCTCCAATATCTTACATTATTCTTCTCCTGTGCACTAATCCTCAGAGCCAAGCTTCACAATAGATAGGTGATCTGTGCAAATCCACCTTCCCAAAATCAGGTCAAGGTACAGAGCCAACTCCTCTACTAAGCACATAGATTTACATACATAGTTTGTTGCACTAAGAAACCCAAAACTACTTTCCTCTTGCACTTAGATACTTACAATCCATTTTTCCCCTCTCTACATTACATTCTTACACTTATTTATACTTTTACATTCGCTTACAAAAGGCCTAATCATGGGTAAACCCATGGGTTGACATCCCATAAAACCTAATACAAAAACCCTAAGAACCCCAATGATGGTTCCACAAATCAAGTGAGATCCTGTGATCTCAGCTCTGCCTAGGTCTCTATGTTTGACCAGGGTATCGAAGTCCAAAAGGGTGGTCAATCCTGACCAATGTTTCCCCAAAACTTGGTCGAGGGCCAACAAGAGCATAAACAAAATGTTTTTTTTTTCCATAATGCCAATAAGGATTCAGGAGACCGAGAAAAGGAATTTTATACCAACCAGGATTCAACATTTGTTGAAAGAATTTAAGGAAATTGTATTAGATTATTTACCAGTAGGATTACCTACTTTGAGAAGTATATCACACTAGATCGAATTGATACTAGGATAGAGTTTTCAAAATAAATAACCCTATCAAATGAATCCAATAGAGAGTGGAGAGGTAAATAGTAAATTACAAGAGTTACTTGATAGATGATTAATTAGAGAAAGTTTGAGTCTTTGCACAATGCCAATAATTTTGACACCGAAAAAGAATGGTGAGTGGTGGTTGTGTACAGATTCACGGGCTATTATTAATATTACCATCAAGTACAAGCTTCCTTTACCAAGAATGGATAATATTATGGAATGTTTGAGTGGTGTTGATTACCTCATGAAGATTTATTTGAAGAGTGGTTATCATCAAATTTGGATAGGGGAAGGTGATGAATGGAAGACAATGTTCAAGACAAAGGATGGGTTGTTTGAGTGGTTAGTTATGCCATTTGGATTAACTAATGCACCTAGTACATTCATGAGGCCGATGAATGAAGTTTTGAAACCATTTTTGGGAAAATTTGTTGTTTATACTTAGATGGCATTATGATTTTGAGCAGGAGAAAGGAGGAACATTTGGAGCACATGAAGAAAGTGTTACAATGATTGAAAGAGGAGGCATTGTTGATAAATCTAAAGAAGTGTACATTTTTTCAAAAGGAGCTTGTATACTTGGGTTTTGTTGTTTCCAAAGAAGGTTTAAATATGGATTCTAAGAAGTTAAAGACTATTTTAGATTGGCCGACATCTAAATGAACTTTTGATGTGAGGAGTTTAAATGGACTGGTGAGATTCTATAGAAACTTCATTAGAAATTTCAGTCAGATTTGTGTGCCTCTTACTGAATGCATGAAGAAAGGAAAATTTAAGTGGACAACAACAAAAAATGAGTCATTTGAGGACTTGAAGAAAATGGTAACAAAACAAACAATGTTGGCACTTCTAGATTTCAATAAGGTATTTCATGTAGACTGTGATGCAAGCGAGACAATGATTGGAGCAGTTTTGAGCTAAGAAGGTAGATTCATAGCATTTTTCAGTGAGAAGATGAATGAAGTAAGGAAGAAACACTTTGTTTATGGTCATGAGTTTTATGCTATCATCCAAGCCTTGAATAAGTTGCAACATTACTTACTTCAAAAGGATTTTTTTTTGTTTACTGACCACAAGGTGCTGCAATACACTTAAAACCAAGGTAAATTGAATAAAAAACCTTCTAAATGGGTAGTATTTTTACAAATTTATACATTTGTTTTGAAACACGTGTTAGGGAAATCAAAAAAGGTTGTTGATGTGTTGAGTTGGAGGACAATATTTCTAAACACCATGTCAGTTGCAGTGGTAATATTTGAAAAGTGTGAATGAGTTGTATGAAGAGGATGCAAATTTTGCAGAGGATTGGAAAGTGTGCAAAGAACAATGGATTATGGACCAAACACCATTCTTGGATTACCATATTCAAGAAGGATTCTTGTTTAAGAACCAACAATTGTGTATTCCATAGATTTTATTACAGTTGAATCTCATTAGAGAGTTACATAGTGGCGGTTTAGGAGGAAATTGTGGTATGGAAAATACCACAACATTAGTTGAAGAAAGGTACTTTTGACCCAACATCTACAAATACATCATAAAATTTGTTGACTGTTGTAGAGTTTGTCAACTAGACAAAGGTAGAAGTTAGAATACATGACTTTACACTTCATTACCAGTACCTAAAAGACCGTGGGAAGATGTAAGCATGTATTTTAATCTGGGACTACCTATGACACATAGGAAGCATGATTATGTGATGTTGGTAGTAGATAGGTTTTAAAAAATGGCACATTTTGTAGCATGTAAGAAGACAAGTGATGCTAGTTAAGTGGCTGCCTTATTTTTCAAATAAGTGGTAAGGTTACATGGTTGTTATCACTGAAATTTCGTCCACACAGGGCGACAAGAACTCCGCATCGTCAACACAGAAAAACAGTCATTCATGACACAAGGTTAAAACTCCACAGCACAGAAAAGGGGCCAAAACTATACAAAAATGGCCAAAAAATTAAAATGCGTTGCGTACCCACAAGGCACACGCGTGCGCACGCAACATCTTCGTGAAGCGAGCGCATATGCGCGGCTATGGGGTG
Source organism: Picea abies (assembly GCA_900067695.1). Classification (NCBI taxonomy): domain Eukaryota; kingdom Viridiplantae; phylum Streptophyta; class Pinopsida; order Pinales; family Pinaceae; genus Picea; species Picea abies. The sequence continues at coordinate 12,770 of CBVK0102460347.1, forward strand.
AAAAACCCGCGCGCCTGCCAAACGACGCATTTATGGAATTGGTCGGCCTCCCAACCACTATTGGATC
>CBVK0102460354.1:0-11488 GCA_900067695.1 Picea abies
AGAGGGGGATAAAGAGGGGTCCAAGGGGTTACCCATTTATATTAATTCATCAATTTCATTATTAATGTTTATCCACCTTTGACATATCAATTTCATCAATTATATTATTAATGTAAGAGTGGTAGGTGATAAAGGTCAAATCACCCAATTTATGACAACATAAGTTGAGTACAACCAATTTTTGGGAAAAGTGTGAGTCAAGCTTGCATGAGAAGAAAAGAAAATTCAAGTTCATTCTTGGGGCAACTTTTCATGTTGGCTTTGGAGAGAAAGAGGAGGGTTGAGTACTCGAAAAAGGGCACCAACCATGTTATTCTTAAGGAAAACCATTGTTGGGCTGATTTTTATGTTGAAAATGAGGTTGTAGGCCTGTTATGGAGGTTGCATGCCTATAAGTGACATTTCATGTTGAGGAAATGACTCAAAAGCCTTGGGAAGGCTATGTGAACACTCCTGGAACAATAGAGAACTCTTAGAGTCCCGAACTATGAAATTTCCTAGCCAAATAAGTGCACTCGAGCCCTGGAGGGAAGTGCGAAGGCTCGAGGGATTGCATGGTAGAAAAGGGGGATCTCATTCGTTGGGTTGTGCAAGTTGAGGGGAAAGAGAGCACTAGTGGATTGGAAATTTCTTTGGAGTAGAACTTGGGTAATGGGTTGTTGAATTATGGAGAGTGGGAAGCCAAGAGAGCCATACCTCCTTGTGGACTCATAGCCTCACCTCGGGGTTGGCTTGTTGTTGAGATTTGGAATAGCAAGCCTATGGCTGGGAGGATCATCCCATGTACATAGCCATTTGGTTCAACAATTCAAGATAATTTTCCATTTTATTTACATGCTTATTTCCACTATGTATAAATGTTAATTTGAATGTTGTTTCCATGTGTTTGTATGGTTGCATTCTGGTTTTTATATATTTTGTTATTTGCATGAAATAGTTAACATGTGCTTGTTAGTGCTTTTATTGTGTAAACAAAAATTTGTATGGGTTAGCAGGTATGGCTTCATTACAAGTGGTATCAGAGTTATAGGTTACAACACTACGCCTCTAGGGTCTGATACAACACAAAGAAAGTTATTGTTGTGTTTTTATTTGGAGAAAAGTTTTGGTTTGACCCAAATCCCCAATTTTTTGGTATATATATCAGTGGAAAATCATCATGGGTACGTTGATCAATGGGATTTAGCAAGAGGGTTTTGGTCCCAAAGGCTGAAATAACCAAATCTGTAGAAATCACACAGGTATTTGGGGGCGAAATTGAGTTCGCCCAGCTAGAGAAATCGAGGTCAAAACCCCTCAATTTTTTTATTTTTGTTTTCAGATTTTTATTACAGAGGTCGACTTGGCTGAATTGGTGGTCGAATGCAGCTTGCAAGGGTCAAATCAAGTCAAAGGAGCCAATTTCAATGGTTTTGTGATAGTCTCAAGCTTGAAAAATGAAATTTTTGACTAAGTATGAAGATTTTTTTGAGCCGTCGATACATTGTGTATCAAAGAAGAAAGGAGATCTTCGTTGATACATTGACGAGGGAAGAACTTTGAAAATTGTCGAAAAAGAGGAAAAAGGAGTTTCGACGACAAAAATGTTTTCTTTGTCGATACATCGACGAGAAAATTGTTTTCTTCGTTGATACATCAGCGAGAAAAGAGAATTGTTTGCTAAAACATTGAAGGAAAATAAGTTTTTGGTCGTTGACAAAGGAAGCATTTCGATGGAAAATAAGTTTTCATAACTGAAATGTCAGCAAAAATATGATGTTTTTTCATTGATATGTTGGCAAGAAAAATATTTTCATCACTTATACACTAGTGAAAGGATGAGTTGTTCATCATTGATACATCAGCGAGAGGATGTGGATTCATTGTCAGTATGTCGGCAAGACAGGTGGTTTTTTTGGGCACAAAAGGAGTAGTTTAACTCAGGTTTGGATGAAATTTTAGGAGTCTGTCTGAAGTGAAGAGGACTATAAGAATGCTAGTGAGGCCCATTGGCTAATTTTGCTTTCATGTTTCAAAAAATGCAAAATAGTGACTTTTGAAGTTGTGGATCGTGCTTGGTAACCAGGGCCCAAATGAGGGTGAAAATTGTACAGACAAATCAAAAAGCAGGAATGAAAACACTCATGTGGCCTCCCAGCAAAATTCAAAAGGGTGTGGAGTGGAGATGCTAAAATAGGGTAAATTCCACTATCTTTGGGTGCATTAGGGTGATTTTGAAAACTTCTGAGGAAGAAAAGGGAACCCAGATGACCTATTCAAAAAAAAAATTGTTTACTCAAACTTTTATCTACTCATCAATATAAACAACTTTGTCTTGAAGAGATTTGTGCTAATTCTACTATGTTTGGGAGATAGCCATTTTTGGCCAAAAATTCAAGTCTAGAGGAAATACAAAAGGACAAAATTTCCAAATCTAGATTAATGTAGAAGTCAGTTGGAGTGTTAGATTACAAATCTGAGAGTTATTGTGTATTCAAAATCATGAATACTATTAGCGCTTGATATACAAAAATTATGGTTCTCACCCTATTTTTCTCTACAAAAGGCAGAATTTAGGCCTTGAGATTTTTGGTACCAGTAAAACAAATGCAAAAAGGGGTGAAACTGGGGATTTCATAAGGCCATAAATTTCATCTCAAAAATTAAAATAAGGCGTGAGTATATCTTTTGGAAAGGTAATACAAAGGAAAACATGGGAGAAGGATTGAATTCTCCAATAGATCATATGGTTAATATATAAAGCTACAAGAAAAAGGGCAATTGAGCTTTGTGAACCATCAAATTGTTCAAAATGACGATTTTCCAAATAACATCCATCTTGGAAAAAAAATTCCAGATGTTGCAGGTACAAGAAAGATGTCAGTAATGGGTAAGAACGAGTTCATATACTCATGATAGTGCCTATGTAAAGGTATATAGGCACATTTGAAAGTGCAATAGACTAGTAATGGAAAGAGATTGAATTATAATAACAAGATAGTGTTGATGAGCAAAGGAACACTCAAGGAGAGCATGTTATGTCAAGAGATTATTGAATGGATGGTGAGGGAGATTAATCATTAGGGGGGGGAATGGCAGTACAAATTTGGGAATTATGCAGAGGTATTGGACGATTCATCAATAAAAAGTATTGATGATGTAGGTTGTCTACTATGGAATAAAGACAAGTTACAATAAGAAGAAGGGAAATAACTTGATCTTGTAGATGACACAGATTATAAAATAGAAAATTCATTTGAGCACCTAAGTATTTATTACTTGCAGGAAAATGACATGGAAGCATGGAAAAGCTTGTGAAAGTTGGTTGAGGGAATAGAGAGCTACAGGGAAAGTAATGAAAAATGGATAAAGAACTCAAAAGGAGTAGAACAAAAGAATTATTATTCAGCTACTATATAGTCTGAATAAATTGCAAAGGCACATCAAAAAGGATTCTCACATAGGACATGAATCCAACATGTGAATAATGTCATTATCATGCACAAGGAGTTAAGGAGGAATCCATAGCCTTGAAGGTAGAAATGTAGTGAAGGATGCAAGGCTTGCTACAAAGGAGAACAAGGATCTTAGGAGGTTATGTGTGAATCATCTCTATTTGCAAACATAAGAATGCCTAGAAAAAGGGTTGCTAGTTATGAATTGGCAACTATGGCTGAAGTATTTTAGGGCAAGAAAGAAATCCAATTATGTTATCAAAGTGCGCAGTGGAAGCAAGGCATAGGTACAAAGAATTCAAGGGATAAAATAAAAGTTGTTATTCACTTCAAAGTGCCAATGACAGAATGATATGAATTACAGCATTCCAATGTGTTGGAAGTTTCTAGAAAGGTAAAGTTGGAACATGATTTCCTAAGTGGAGGCAGTGGCCAATTTGAAATATTGGATAAAATTACAAAATGACCAAGTGGGCCTCGGTTAGAACATGTTCATATAAAGGAATAGTAGTGCATAGAATTGTAGGGATCTAGAAGGATTCAAGTACAACTACATGGAGCGCAAGAATCTAGAAAATATATGTGATGTATTTTATACTAGAAGAGATATGATGCATAGTAAATATAGAATTCATGTGCATTAGTTAGCATGATGAGATTGAATGCTTAGTTCATATTAATGTGCATTAGTGCATGCAGGAATGCTTGGGCATACATGTGGCATGCTTGCAGACTGAGAATAGTTTGTTGTTATATATATGCAATAATGATGTTATGATAATTGAATATGATTAATGATGGACATATATATGCAAGAAGATATTTTTATATCTTTCCTTCTCAAATTGAGAACATTGTAACCTTCGAGAAGGAAGACACCACATGACATTGGTGAAAGAAAAATGTACATCCTAAGGAAACATGTTTGTATAAATGATTCCATCATGGTTTCTAAATGCCAATATAGTGTAGTCAAGGAGATCATTGTGTAACAATGCATAAATTCCATATATTGAGATAGGTAGTAAACTATAACATTCATTGTAAATCCATGAGATGAAAGTAACCAAAGAATCTTCAATGATTATTTAGGTCACTAAGTTCCAATATTCCAAAGGAAAACAAGGATATCTCACTTAGAGAAAGACCACCATTAGAGCTTAATATGTATTGGGGCTGAATTTTGTCTATCACAGTGTCATAAATAACACAACTCCATCTAAAAACCAAATCCCATTGCTTAGAACTTGTGATATGTTCATTTTAGCTTAAAACCCACATCTGACTATAATGCTTGCATTGGTCAGGTTTCATATATTTTGCGTTGCCAACATGGGATAAGAATTGTGCACTCTTGATATTCCTCCTCATCATGCATAGCAAATAAATAAAGAGTACAAATATCAAACCCCGACCAAGTTTTATGCAAACAAAACAAGCCACCATGATTCATGGCATGAATACACATGCTTGTTTTTTCTTAGTTATCAAGGTTGCAACTATAATACCCCCAGGTGGTAACTGTGTATATACACTAGTACAAAATGAGTAATTTGTTTCTAAAAGAAAATCTAAAATTTGGATATATACGACTATTTTTTAGTCGATGACTAATAGTAGCAAATTTGCAGTCTCTTTTCCCTCGACTAACTTTTAGTCGTATCTAACTTAGTTGTTAATTGGTTGACTTGATTCATCATCTTGTAATATATTTAATCATTTATTTGGTCATTAATTGTCACCATTTTGTAGTACATTTACTCGTTTATTTGGTCATTAATTGTCACCACTTTGTATTACATTTACTCATTTATTTGGTCATTAATTGTCACCATTTTGTAGTACTAGTTAAATTATTCATTAATTGTTGTCATCATGTAGCATATTTATTAGTTTATTTGGTCATTATTTTTTATCATTTTTACTTGTATATTTAGTCGCGTTATAAATCACTATGCAAATAGTATAATCCTAGTCCCTTATATCACGACTAAAAAATAGTAGTATCTTTGGTTTATTAGTTTCATATTCATTATATTTATTACTAATTTAGTAGTTTTATATTCATTTTATTTTCTTTCATCATTATTATTCAATATAAATTAATTTGATGTGAATAATTTAAAAAACAATTCATACAATGTTGATGTTGATCTAATATCAATGAAACAAATTATATATTTAAACAATAAATAAGATTTTATATATGCAATTGAATCAATGGAAATAAATCAAATTTATATAAACATAACAAATTATATATTTAAACAATAAATAAGATTTTATATATGCAATTGAATCAATGGAAATAAATCAAATTTATATAAACATGTAAACTTGCAGCATTAATTAACAATACTATAAATAATATCAAGTACAAACATATATATTTGAACCACATAAATATTATATATAAAAAAATATGAAAAAGAAGTACTATCACAATACATTTGAGTTTCCAAGTGAATATCCAATAATAGATGATGATCATTGATCATCTAGTCCATGAAAAAAAATGTCTCCATTATACTCTCAACAACATCAAGCTTTGGGATAAGTACATGAAAATCATCTACATCAATGACTTTTCCAAATATTTCAACAACTACCCATGAGTTAAACTTCCTTCCTTTAGACCTCCGCACGATGGTAACCATAGGTCGAGGAATTTCAATAGGTGGATTATCCTTCTCCATCGTTGTAGTCATTGCCTTGTAGGAAAGGTTGTGGACTATAGACCTAGAAAAAAATACGGATCCAAAGTGAGACTTCTTGAGGATCAAACTTGATAGCATGTTCTAAAAAAGATAGAAATTAATAATTTGTTAGAACATTATGGATTATATGTTATTTTTAACCAAAAACAATAATGGCAAAACTAACTGTATACTCAATAACCTTATTTACACAAAACTTTTCAAACGATTCCTAAAACAAAGAGCCTATGTTTTCCAAGATGATATTTAAAATGGCATACTACCATAGTATTTGTATCAACATTTGGTCTCATAAATTCATATTTTGTCTTTGAGAAACATATTTCCCATGATAAACCTTGACACATAGAAAAATACAAGTTTTTTTTAATGAATGTCAAACATGAATGTTTCTTCCCAATTACTAATGGATTTTGTAATCTCCACATCCATGAATAAGTTTTCATTCTTATCTTTGGGGAAAATGTCAATTTTCTTAACATAATACCTTTACTTAACCAATCATCAATTCATAACATGGAAAAAAAACATGATCATTCACTACTACTAACAACCTACTTGATGAACATTATAGAAAGTATCAAATTGACTCAACAAACAAGATGTTTATATGTAAGAAAAAGGTCAAAACATAGGTTCCTAGTATATTTGACATTAAAAATTCTTGATATCATATGGGTTGAATGTATCTCCAACTTATTAGACCTTGTACTTTTAACATTTCAAGATCTAATCATGTATCCTATGTCATTCAATTAAAATACAAGATGCACAAAATTTATCCTTGTACAAGGGCTAACAAGACCTGTCCTTATAACACACATAAAGACCCTACAAGGGCCCTTTTCTAAGAAGGAAAACTGAAATCTCCTTGTGGTAGTTAAATCTATGATTCACTTCACCTAACACAACAATCTTAGTACAATTGTGCTAGGGGAAAGTTGGAAAAAAAATTGACAAATATCATCATCTAGTTGAAGACCAACTTTAGGGCACATTGTGTGATTTAGTCACTTACACATGTCATCCTAGATAATGTTAATATTACAAATGAATTTTTAAAAGACAACTCACCTCTTAGTTAAAATAAACACATCACGAGTCAAGGGTGATTTATACAGAATGTAGAGAATTTGTTATAACTCATGATCCCATGTCATCAATTTTGGATTTAGTGTTTCCACATATTATTAAAACTATGTAAATTAATCCATGTGATTAAGCATCATGTACAAAAATGTTTCTAGATTTCGATATGCCTAGTTATCTCTTGGACAATTACTTATTAGTTGACACCACTTAATAATAGATGATGCCTCCCATTTTTTTTAAAATGATACATAATATCTTAGGCTTGAAACAAGCTTTGTTCCACTTCTTGGTAAAATGGAATAGGTGAAAATGATGCTATCAATACACAGTCCAACCTCCATACTTTCAAAAGATACCTTCATGTTAATCTTTATCCTGTTGTCAAGTGCATTCACTCTTTCCATTCATCTCTACTTAGTCCCAACATATCACATTACACTAACTATTTTTTCCTTGTTATTGGTATAGCTTGTTGGATATCCCCTTTCTTGCATAACTAATTTGAAACTTGTACAATCCAATAGTAAAATAATCCCATTCCATAAGAAACTCTAAGAATCGCCATTGCAGGAAACTATAAAACTGATCACTACATGGATTAGATAGATAGTTAATCCTTCTCAAATATAAGTTGGTAGAAATTTGCATTTTGAAACCCTGAATACTACCCACCATGTCAAGTTACTTTGTTCACTTTTAAAATGTCATAATTAAAGAGAAAGTATAGAAATTTTGATTATTTGCACAAATTCACCTTGTAGATAATAATGCAATCAATTGCTACTATTTTTGGCTTCAAATCCTTTTATCATAGTATAATAATTGTGGTAAACTCGGATCTATTTGGTAAAATATCGTCTTTTGCAAGTGGTTATACTTTAAAAACCAAAAACAACCTACAACATACTTGATATAGATGTAATATGTATATATGAATGTATATTTGTTTATATAGGCTAGTGAGCAAAGTTGTTTTGGAATAGAGTACATGTGTATATAAGTTCTGGGCCAAAGTGCCCGTGTGATATTAGACTAGAGAGCATCTATGTTGTAAGTCTAGTGAGCCTAGCATTGTAAATTGTAATCACAATTCCGATTAGGGTTTTTTGAAGAAGATAGGATCTCTGGAGTGAGAATTTCTTGGGTAGTTTCCCAAGGTGCAAAGCCTGGAGGGTACCTAGAGATTCCTGAGTGCAATTGGAGTTCCTAGAGCTAAAGTGGTCTAATACTTCTTGGTCGGCCTATGTTGGAGCCTTGGAAGAGAAGTGGGACATCCCGAGGGACCGCGATGTGGAAAAGGGGGTACACTTCCTTGGGTTGTGTAGGTTGATGGGGAATGGGAGACTATAGATTGGAATTGCTGCTAGAATTTGGTACCTTGGCTAGAGAACCCCTGGATTGTTTGGGAAACCATAGTTGGATTTAGGTAAGATGTTACCTTGGTGGATTCATAGCTCCATCTCGAGGGTGATATGTTTCCAAGAGAGCCATAATAGTGAGGTCTACGTCTGGGAGGAACGTCTGATATTTGCAGCCAGTTGATGGAATTTCTCAAAGATAAGTACTTTGTTCTTTGTGATTATGTTAAAGGGTATATTGTTATGTTTTATGTTATCTTAATGTTGTGAATTATATGATGGTGTTGCTATGGTTATATTCTACATGCTTGATTTAATGTAATTATGTGTGTATATCATATAGAACTAAGGATTGTTAGTATCATTTGTAGGATGTATTAGTACTCATATGAGAAATGTGGTTATTATGGTAATAATTAATAGTTACTATATTTTCTTACTCCGAGTACTTTTCATTTTGAATAGAGCACTACAAGATAGGACAACAAAAGGTTGACACTTATTAATGTGGAAATTTGATTTGGACTTTGATGATTTAATGGCATTAATAGCTTGTTGCATATTTTCACTGCTCAGTAAGAATACTTTCCTTGACTGTGGTGGATTTAGTGACTGAGGATGGATTTAGTGAATGAAGCTTACTTGAAGGTTAGTTGTGTATTAATACAAGGAAATTTTATAAAAACTTTAGCATATTGATAGAGTAATTATACATACTCTTAAATTGTCAACCTTCTTGTTGAAAGAAGAGGAACTTATTCCATTTACTTTTAAGAAAAACATTTATGACTTTTTATAATCGATGTTGGAACTATTATAACCTTTTTCTTTCAACTTTTGGAAAGAGATTCAATTTAAATCTTCTCAATATTTGGAAAGAGATTCCAATTACTCTTAACAAAAACATTTATGATTTTTAATAATAAAAGTCAGTGCTTTCATAACCTTTTACTTTCAACTTTAGGAAAGACATTCAATTTAAATATTATCAAAGACAAACTCTTGGAAAGAGATTCCATTTAACTCTTATCAAAAACAATTATGACATCCCATTTACTCTTAGCAAAGACATTTACGACTTTTTATGATGAAAGTCGCGACTTTCATAGCTTTTGCCTTCAACTTTTAGAAGTATATTCCATTTAAATCTTATCATACACATTTATAACATTGGATTTACTAAAAAATAAATATTTATGACTTTGTATGATGAAAGTTAAGACTTACATAACCTTTGGTTTCAACTTTAAATTCATAACATTCGATTTATTAAAAAATAAATATTTATGACTTTTTATGATGAAAGTTAAAACTTACATAACCTTTTCTTTCAACTTTAAAAAAGAGATTCAATTTAAATATTATCGGGGACAAATTTTTGGAAAGAAATTCCATCTATTAAAAAATAAACATTTATGACTTCTTATAATGAAAGTTAAGACTTTTATAACCTTTGTTTTCAACTTTAGAAAAGAGATTCAATTTAAATATTATCAAAGACAAATTTGGAAAGAAATTTTATTTATTAAAAAAAACAAAAATTTATGATTTTCTATGATGCAAGTTAAGATTTTTATTGATTTCTGAGACCTGTGGGAGTGGGAGAGAAACCAGAGACCGTTGGAGCCATGGTTTTCAAAAAAAATTGAGCGGGAGATTAACCAGAGCAGCTATGGATGAAGTTCTAGCATGGTTACAACACTTTCTCGCCTTAACAGTGGTGATAAGATTTACCCATCCGTCTTTTTATAGTTTTGGTTCATGTTTCTTCATTTCTTCTTGACGCTTAGGGGTCTTTCTAGTTCCAGTTATTTCTCTTTTTGGAAACTGGACCAGACACCGGGTTACTTGTTACACTTGTTAACTTACTTCGAAGTTTGTTAGTAGTGCCTTTAAGTGGCATTTACTCCTGTCAGCATTATTTATTTTTGTTTTTTATCGAGGGAAGTGGGGGCTTATCCTTCCTTGATACATCTCGTTTTCCAAGTTGTTTTTCTTAGTGGTATCCAGATGGCATCAACTAGATTGGATACTGTTAATGCGAAGGTACAGGCATTATTGAGCGAGCCTGTGGATGAGTTATGGCAGGTAGATGAAGTTAATACGCACCTTAATACTTCGAGTTTGATATTGAACCCTAAGAGCTTTTCATCTAGAGCACCTGGTATACCTTATGTAACAAAGGAACCATGTGCTACCTCAAAGTCTGAACATAATCTGTCTTTTGATACCTATTTACCAGCCCTATTAGATGATGTTATAGGGGATTTTACGCGAGTTCATAATTCCTCTAAACTTTTTGGTGGTGGTGAAGGTAAAGTTCAGAACCAGGCAGGGTTTTCGTCGATTGGTATTGGTGACCGGACTTATAGGAAACAGTGGAGAGCCTCGAAGGAAGTAAAGAGAATGGTTCTTGGGGCAGACATTGGTCTAGAAGATACTTGTAGTCTAGCATCATGTGGACTAGTAGGAAGATTTTCCTATCATAGAATGAGTGATGAAAAACTCTCTGCCTGGTTAGAGAAGATTTGGTGTCTGGTTATTGGATACGTCCCAGAATTGTTCATGTTATCAAAAGGATGGATTGGTTTCCTATGTAGGAACCTGGAAGACGCGACATTACTGTTGAATTCATACTGGGTGGATGGAACAAGTAGCTTAATGCTAAAAAGGTGGAGATTAGCATTTAACCTAGAAACTAATTTTTTCCCACACAGAGATATTTGGGTTTTGCTCTCAGGGCTTCCTTGGTTTTTATGGAATGTTGGCGCTTTGAAAGCTATCGGGAATTCCCTAGGTAAGTTTATAATGACTGACGAAGGTAACCTTTCGGCGTCTGCAAGAAAGGTTGGCAAGGTGATGGTGGAAATTGATGTTCAACATGGAC
>CBVK0102460371.1:0-13690 GCA_900067695.1 Picea abies
TTATATTTTATATATTTATGTCTATTACATTGCCTTCCCCTTTTGAAATGTTTTGTCCTCAAAGCATACTTATGGAAAGGTTTTATGTCTTGCTTTGGCTTGTAAGATATTCACATAGTTCTCGGTTCTTGATGTTGTTATGGTGGATGTTACGAGATGATACGAACTTCTAAGTGTTGAGTAGAACTATTGAACTAAAAAAGGATCATACCATCTTAATCCAATCCTTTGTGGAACGTTGCACTTATGTGATACCCAATATGAATTGTTCTTGTGAAACTTAATGATGCCGGTATCAATATTCTTTGGAAGATTAGTTAATTGTTTCCATCCGGAGTGATGTTGATACATTGAATGGTTAAGGTACCTGCTCTTGTGATTGGGATGTCGATATGGTGTCTTTGTAGAATGACTTTTCCATATTGTACTTGTAGCATTTTCTTAATTTACTTTTTGGGTTTTGTTTTCTTCATGCATTGATGTTACATTGTTGATTGATGAACTTCTATTAGTAAGTATACTTGGAATGTCCATCATTTGTACTCCAACATTTGACGTTGTCCCTTCTTCAACTAGATTTGCATTTGTTCCTTTCTCTACAACTTGGATTTTTATAGCTAATGACTTCTTTATTTCGATAGGATATTTCAAGACCTAGACAAATCCCCATGCTATGTGTAAAGCCCCTTATTAAACCCTGGATATTGAATTACACACACACACACACACACACACACATGTGTGTGTGTGTATTACACACACACACACACACACACACACACACACACCAAGGAGACCTAGTCTCAAGGTCATCTTATCTCATCTCATTGTAAGGTACCAGATGTATTATAATAAGAAGAAACATAAATATTGCAACAAATATCAGTGGAACAACAAAATATAAAGAATTAAAACAAAAACAATGATACCTTTATTGATAGAAATCCAAGTTCACTTGCCTCTTCGAGGGGGGAACCTCTAGCAGACCATAGCTCTATTACAATAATTCTCAAGACAAGAGTTTTCCATGCCTTAAACTCTTATTTATACTAATTCTATCTTCTAAAGAACATTCTAGAGGAACATCTTTCTAGAAGTGGAAGTTTCTATCAAGTTTTATTGCATTAGACTTGTTCACATTATTATATAGGCCTTATTTACTAATGTCGGCCTTTATTACATGGAAAATATATTATTCTAACTACGTGAGGGGTTAGGGAGGTTAGTGCCCTAACATGCCCTCCCTCTTCAAAAGCAATCTTGTCCTCAAGGTTTGTGATGAGCTTAGTCGACTCCCAGGTGGCATCTTCTGGTGGTGTATCCTTCCACTAAACTAAAAATTCCTTGATGGTGTGCTGACGAAGATGATGCTCACATTGGTCCAAGACTTATTTTGGTTGCAACCAAATGGAACCTTCTTCATCCAACTCAGGGAGACTGGTTTGAGTCTAGCACTTAGTTCCAATAACTTTCTTTAAGCATGAGACATGAAAAATAGGATGGAGCTTAGAGTGACTAGGCAAAGCTCACTGGTAGGCCACGGGCTCCACTTGCTTGAGAATTGTATAAGGACCATAAAATCTGGGGCGAATTTCTGACAGTGTTTAGCTTTGAGTGAAGTCTTCTTATAAGGTTCTAGATGAAGAAACACCTAGTCCCCTTCAACAAATTGACGCTCGGAACGACCATGTTCTGCTTGTTGCTTCATGCGATTCTGAGCTAGGACCAAATTTTCTTTGAGGGTATGGAGAATGGCTACGTGGACTGTAAGATTATTTTCAACCTCCTGAACCTTGGAGACACCTGGCATGTATGAGAGAACCAATGGTGGCTTGTTCCCATAGACTACTTCAAAGGGAGTCATGCGACTGGCAGTACAATAAGATGTGTTGTACCACCATTCGACTAGGGGTAATCATTGAGCCCAATAATTTTGTCTTTAAGATGAAAAACACCACAAATATGTTTCCAAACACTTATTGACAACTTCAATTTTCCCATCAGCCTGTGGATGATAGGCGGTGTTGAGGTGTTATTGGGTTCACTGAAGCATGAACAATTCTTGACTAAAATTGGTGGTGAAATTTGGTTTTCGTTTGGAGACAATAAAATGAGGCATGCCATGGAGTTTGAATATATTATCCATACAAATTTAAGCCATTGTGGATGCAGTGAACAAGTGTTGAAGAGCACAAAAATAAGCATATTTTGAAAGACGATCCACTACCACCATGATGATTGACTTATTGTGTTATGACCCAAGGGGGGCATATATATAGCTAAATGTATATGATATGACCCCAAGGGGGGGCATATATGGGCCTAAATGTACATGTAATGTGTAAATACATATGTAATAGGGTCGGCCTGGTGATAAAGGGGCCTCATGTGCAAGTGTGAATAGTTATACATAAGAGATCATGTATTCATTATTGACAAGTAAATTGTGAAGTATGAATGGTATTTGGTTATTTGGAGGGGATTCCCCTTGGGTCATAACATATTGTCTGATTTAGATAAGCCAACTATGAAATCCATAGAAATATTCATCCAAATAGTAGGTGGAATCGGAAGCAATTGGAGTGTGCTTGGAGATTTGACAGTTTTTCCCTTACGGCTTTGACAGGTATCACATTCAGCCACAAAGGTGTGGATGTCTTGTTTCATACCTTCCTAGAAAAAAGAACGTTTGACTCGTTCATATGTTTTGGTAAAGCCTGAATGCCCGACTATGGGTGAAGCATGAAACTCAGAGAACATCATGGATTTAAGGTTCAACTATTTTCTTAAATACATGTGACCTTTATAGCGAAGCTCTTTATTGTGCCAAGAGTACCCTAGAGAAGCTTGTGGATCATGTTGCAATTTTTGGATCAAGCTAGAAATTTTGGGGTCTTGCAACTATTCATGGAGAACGGCCTGAAGCCAGTCTACTACAATGAATGAGAGGGAAAAGAGGAACCCTTCTTGATATTTCCTTGATAGAAAATCAACAACCACGTTTTATTTTCCCATCTTGTAGATGATCTCATAATCATATCCAAATAGCTTGGTCACCTATTTTTGTTGCTATGGGGATGAAATTCTTAGTTCCAAAAAATACTCAAGCCTGCCATGATCAATTTTAATTTGAATTCTTTTCCCCAATAGATAAGGACACTAGAGATCCATTGCATGCAAAATAGCCAACATTTCCTTTACATAGGTTGATTGGCCCAAATGTCGCTCTAATAGTTTTTTCTAGTGAAATCCAAAGGTCGAATGTCTTGCATGAGGACTACCCTAGTTCCTTTCCCTGAGGAATTACATTTGAGGACAAAATTCTTGGTCAAGTCAGCAAGTGTCGGGACATGAGTCGTGCACATAGCCTCTTTCAAAGCTTGGAAGGATTGATCAGTGGTAGGAGTCCAACTGAAAGCATTATTTTTAAGGAGAGCACTAAGAGGAACTGCAATTTTTCCATAATTTTGAACAAACTTGCAATAATAGCATGTTGAACCCAGGGAACCACGCTACATTTTAAGACATTTAAGGCGCGGCCAATCCTGCATAGCTTCAATTTTCTTAAGGTCCACCTGTACACCATTATTGTTGACAATATGACCCAAGTACTCAACTTCAGAGGCTCCAAAAGTACATTTAGACTATTTGAGAAAAAAATTGTGCTTAGATAGTGGATTGAGAACTTGATCCACATGGGAAAGATGGGCTTGCCAAGTTTTACTATAAATGAGAATATCATCAAAGAAAACTAAGACAAAATGATGGAGGAAAGGACGAAAAACATGATTCATGAGACTTTGAAAAATGGAGGGGGGCATTACACAAACCAAAGGGCATGACCAAGAACTCATAGTAACCCTCATGAGGTCTAAAGGAAGTATTAGGAATGCCTTCCTCTTTCATATGTATCTGGTGGTATCCTAGACGAAGATCAAGTTTGGTAAAGTACTAAGCACCACTCAATTCATCCAAAAGCTCATCAATGATAGGAATGTGAAATTAGTCTTTGATTGTTATTTTGTTGAGGGGACAAAAATTAGGGCACATGCACCAAGTGCCTTCTTTCTTGAGTACCATGACTACTGGAGAAGATCATAATGAGTATGTTGTAATGGCTTCGAGCCTATATGTATTGGAAATTTGCCTTTAATTCTTAATTGAATAGCAGAAGAGATCTCAAGATATCAATTAACACATGGATGGGATCTCTTCCCAATGTATCACAAAGAAGTTCCACGAGGTAATTGAAGGTAATGAGATTGGTGTGAAAATTAACAACCATATGGAAGATGGAATGAAAACAAGAGTCCACCGGGCCACACCACCCACACTATCGAGTCTTTAGAAGCCAGCAAGGGTAAATGAGTCAAGAGGAAAATTGCACCAAATTGCTTGAAAGTTAGATTACAAGAATGATGTAGAATAAATCCACGATATTGTAGAGCGATTTATCACCAAAACCCGAGGAGATGCCAAAGCTTATGAAAGATATTAGCTAGGAATTAATCGATGGAAAAGAGGGTTTTGCTACCGAGGGTTTTTCCAAGTAAAAATGATGTGGATCTATTAAAAAAAAAGGCAACCAATTCATGGTGATAGGTAGAAGATTGAGAATTTTGGCATTAGATTGTAGTGAGAGAAAGTAATGGGTTTTATGTTGGTTCAATGATAGATCGCCTAGGTATAGATCAGAATATTAAAAGGGGTGCAATCATATTACATTTGCATGGAGCAATAATATCTTTCCAAGTTGCAAAGATGCCAAATAGATCGCAAATATTGTGATCATGTCAAGAGGAATCATTTAAATCGCCAGATCACAGATTTATTGGCACCATTAAAGATGCAACAAGATGAAACTGCAAGGATTTAGAGTGTCATATAATTATATTTTTTCAAAGGAGCATAACCAAGCAAGAGCTAGTTTAGAGGATATTTCCAACTCATTTGTTTTCCATAGGAATGATTATTTTGTATATAAAAAGAGCATTGTTTTGCTAAGGTAGGTGGAGGCGAGACTTGGAAAATGGAGGCGGAAGGATAAACTTGATGCAAGAAGAAAAACTATAAATGTCGGAGTTTTTCTCTTGAAATCATATGTATCTTGGGTTGGAAAACCATAATGAAAGAGTATAATGAAACACTTCTTTCTTATTTTTCCCAAATTTTGTTTCAAATAAGTATAATTTTGTATGATGTGCACTATTGTCGATATATGCAAAGTTATGTTTGTTTAAAATGATTGATAAGCTATATTTCATTGTTGGCTTGAATTGGGTAAACTAAATTATTGGATGTGAGTATGCATATTTGTGATTTCTTGATAATTGTTTACTAAGTTTATTACTATATGTATTGGTTTTAATTTTTAATTTTTAATTTTTAATTTTTAATTTTTATTTATTTTTTTATTTTTTTATCTGGCTATGTGAACCATTTCTTTAGTTTGACAACTTATCTTTATCTCATGCTCAATTTCTATTAGTCCTCCATGTTGAGCATGAGTATGGATATCTGTTATTTTCTTGGTAACTATTTATTGAATTAAGGTTGACATGTATTTGTTTTAATTGTTATCAAGTTGTATGAACTATTTCTATAGCTTGATAACTTATCTTTATCTCATGTTCAATAAATGTTATTCTTCTTGCTCCTAACTGGGATACTTTGAACTACTTTTATATCTTAGTTAGCATAGTGTAGCTTAAAATATAGTTAGATTAGCTCTTTATATTTTCTTCATAGCAGTGTAGAAGATCTTCAAGGAAAATCTCCTTTCAAGGAGAAAATCCCCCTTAGTGAAAACTAGGCTCACATACCGGTGAGGATTTCCATCCGAAACGAGTATAGGCCTAATTAGGGTCTTGATTGGGAAATTTCTCCACATTGACTGCCAAGAATTTTTCCAGGAATCAACATAATTTCTTCTTCTTTCATACATATATGGTGGTATCCAGAATGAAAATCTATTTTAGTAAAGTACTAAGCACCACTCAATTCATCCAAAAGGTCATCAATGATAGGAATGTGAAATTAGTCTTTGATTGTTATTTTGTTGAGGGGACAAAAATTAGGGCACATGCACCAAGTGCCTTCTTTCTTGAGTACCATGACTACTGGAGAAGAATAGGGGCTACTACTAGGATGGACAACACTCGCTTCTAACAATTCTTGAACAATTTTCTCAAATTCATTTTTCTGGGCAAAGGGATGACGATAAGGGAGAGCATTGGGAGGAAGACTACCTGGTAATAAATGGAATGATTGTGGATGTTGTGGGGAGGGGGAAGTCCATGGGGAGTTTTAAAAACATCTTGGTGTTAGGAGAGTATAGCTTGGAGGTCAGGGTGTCTCAATAGCTTGAATGGAATGGAGTTAGGCAATAATGTCATAATAACCTTTTTTTAGTAGTTTTTCCATTTGGTGGGAACTGATAATATCAGGTGAGCCTATTGTGATGCCTTGGAACTTAAATTGTTGTCCCTCTTATTGTAATTACATCGTTATGTCCTTAAAATACATGAGGGTGGGACCGAGAATGTGTAACCATTCATCACCGAGCATAATGTCACACCCACCCATGTCAATAGCAAACATATGAGATTTCAGGTGGTACTAACCAATTTGTAGGCGCATATTTTCACAACTCCCGCCACATTTCATGGAACTACAATTGACAACTTGATTTGAAAGTTCTTGACTGCGCACATATAGCAATTGATTTGGTGGGAAATGTGACGATGAATAAAATTATGGGTGTTGCCACTATCAACTAGGATGATGACTTTCCTATGCTTAATGTAGACAATTAACTTGAGGGATTGGGGAGCAGAGAATCGAGTTAGGGCGTGTAATGAAATCAACAATTCAAACTTTTAGTGGATCAGAGGGCGGAATAAGATCATCTGTTGGGAGGAACTCTTCCACAGGGGAACATTGGCCTCCTTGCCAACAACATCCTCATAAACAACCATAAACAACTTATGGTCCTTACACTTGTGCCCCGAAAAATATTGGTCATCACAATTATAGAAAAGACCATTAAGTTGGCATTCAAGCATTTCTACCCTAGTTAATTTCTGGATCTTGAGAGGAGTGGTAGGAGGGGCAATATTGGTGGGTCGAGGGTGAGGAATAAAGGAGGGTTTTATGCTTTGGGTGGAGACAATTTGTTGTGCTTCCTTGGATCTTTTGGTAGCTTCCAACCAAGATTGAGGGTGAGCCATCAGGACCTGGATGTGGATTTCATCCTTGAGGCCACTGATAAATCATTCCTTGAAGAAGGAATTTGACATGCCCTATGTTCTGAAAGCCAAGTGCTCAAAGGCAGTTATAAAGTCTTCCACTGTGTCAGACTGTTTCAACTTGGTCAAACAGCCCAAATGGTGGGTGTCGGTGTCAAAACATTGATAAAGATCTGCAACAAACCGTGTCCAAGCAACATGCCCTTGGTGTGCACTTTACGCCATTGCCACCATTACCAGCGTTTAGGATCCAGATAGAGGACACCATAGTAAAGTTTGGCCAACTCATCAGTAATGTCATGCAAGGAGAAATAATGTTCCATTTGAGTGACTGTTAGATAAGCATTTTGGATGAGAATAACTAAGTTTTAAAAGCTGCACCATCGAAGGCAGGACCAGAGCATGCGGCAAGGGTGCATTTTACGTCGCAAAAGTAGGAAAAGTAGTAATTCGGTACAAAAGCAGGAAAAGCAATAGTTCGTCGCAAAAGCAGGTAAAGTAGCAAATCAGTGCAAAGGTAGGAAAAACGGTTATAACCCATTAGGGTTTTGGGGATAAGTTGTTATTCAGGGTTTTAGCCCTACTTCTTTGTATAAATATGTAAAGGGTTGGGGAAGATTAGGTTGGCTGAGATTAAGATATTAAGATGCTAATGAGTCATGAAGAGAGTTTAAGCTCGAGGTTTTTGGGGAAGATATTTCAGGAATAGGAGCATACCTGAGAATTTGTAGAGATAGGCTCGCACTACAGAGCGGCTAGGTAGGTTTGGGGATTACAGTATGTTGTATCTTTTGTAAGCACAGTGCATAAGCCTGAGGTGATGATTGCACGAAGACTAATATAAGAATCTAATCGTTGTGGACGTAGTCCAAGGATTGGGTGAACCACGTTAATTTTTTTTGTCTAATGTGTTTGTTGATGTGATTATTCGTGGATGTTATGTTTATGCATGATTAGTATAGATTTGTTTAACATATGCTTGATGTGCAATAATAATGGATGATCGGTGGGTTTGTTACATCGTGATCTATGTTATATTGTTTCTGCTCACTAGGGTTTACGATGTTGAGTGAATCTTAGATGGGTTAATGTTGCATAATTGTTATGGTAAAAGTAATGAACTGTTAGTTAGTGGAAGTCGTGCATAGGGTTTGTTGATTATTAAAAGGATGTTAGATAATGCGCACAAGGTGAATAAGTATTAATGGTTATGTTGATATCCTCACATCCCCTCATCCTTGCAAAAACTTGGTTCCTACAACCCCAATAGATGCCTCGGGTGAGACTTCACTCACATGCAGGTGATGTTGAAAGGCCCGGTGTCTAAAAGGTTTTGTTGGTTGAATAACTTGAATCTAGGGTCTTATAGTTGCGTGCCAACAAATGGTTGCATTGTCGGGACCCAGAATCTGTAATTGAGGGAATGTTTTGGAGGCTGACTAACAAATAGATCCTTGAATGACTGGAAAGGAAGGAGTGAGAAATTTTCGAAGGAGAGAATAGAAACCCTCGGATCATCGACGAACAATGGTTGCAAAGGTATGTGTTCACATATCTACATGAGATTTTCTAAAGTGAATTTCTGAATATTTTATATGAAAGGTTAGAAAGGTTATTGGAGAACACTGGAAGATATCAAAATGTAGCTTCAAGGAACTAGACCCCTGAGTTGGTAAGACAATTGAGTTTTGTAAGCAATACTACTTCTCATGCAATTGATTTTTTGTTGAATAGCATATTGGGGGGTTATATTACGAAATTTGCAGTAGATTGTACCTAGTTGTATAGTGTCGCAAAAACAGATTTCTTCAAGGATCTGTGCGATAGGTTTCTGAAAGCATTGGGTACCTAGATAAAGATATCGATGTGCGACAAATGTGTGATGACGATGGAATCTATTGCTAGGAGGCTTCATGCACATAGGGGAACTGAGGGCTAAACAAGGGATGGTCTGGAGGTAGGAAGGAATGAAGAAAGAATTGACTAAGGAAGGGAGGGACTAAGGATGTAGACAAACAAAGAAGGTGTACCAGAAGAAGAAGACAAACTTGGAGTACTAAGTAGTGGAAGAAGATACAAGAGGTTGAAAATTGGGGCTGAGAAAGGAGAGTCGTTCAGTGAGTATGATAGGAGAGAACCCTGCGCAATAATCTAGATCATAGAAATGTTGGGCATAGAAGGAGAGGGAGAGGATCCTCAGTTCATTCCTATAATAGAAGAGTCGCTAAATCCTACTTAGGTTGGATCCTGTGTCCAACCCACGACCCTGTGTGCGTCACCTGATTTGATATAACATTTGAAGATTTGTTAAAAGCACTTAAAGTTAGGGGAGGAAGCCAGAATAGTAGTAGCCAGAGTAGTGGAAGTAGTGCATCAAGTCGGAATCAACTAGCAACATCGGGGTTGGTTAGGTACTATGCAAAACACCATGGCAGGGTTAGACAATACATTGAGAATGCCTGAGTTCCAAGGAGTTGGGTCGGAGGACCCAGAACATCATCTATTTGTATGTGAGATAATTTGGGCTGCGAAGAATGTTCAGGATGAGGCCACAAAGATTGCATAGTTGGAAACAACCTTTAGATGCCACACATTAGTTTGGTACATGAAACTGCAGAATATTACACCAACAGGTCAAGCAAGGACATTGGTAGAAATTCAACAAGCAGTAATGAAAGAGTTCAAGAAGTCAAAATCTGAGTCGTAGTACATTACAAAGTTGAAGGAAATAAAACAAGTGCAAACTGAGTCAGTTTGGGACTATGATTAAATATTTAAGGATTTGATGGGTAGATTGACATTCCAAATTCTGAATCAACAACACAAAGAATGGTTTATTGCGGGACTATTTCCACACATTCGTTGCCCATTGATACAACAGAAGGTTGTGTCAGAGCCTGAAGATTTGGAGAATATGATGAAGTTGGAAGCATATCTTGTAGGAGATGGTAGGGGGGTGGCTTAAGTCTAGACATAGTTAGCTACCTTGATAATGCAATTAACAGAGCTTATGAAAGAAAAGGAGAAGAGGGAACAAGTCTGGTGTAGCACGTGTAGGACTGAAGGCCACCATAAGGATGAATGTCCAACCTTTGCACAGTATTTGGTGACTGGAACATCAAACCCATTACCAGGAAGAGGGTATTGTGAAATATGCAAGACATGGGGACATAATCTGCCTAATTTTCCATTGTTGTAGAAATACCAGAGTACACCCTGGAATTTATTTTGTAACTTTTGCAAGTTAGTATGGAAGGAAATGAAAGAATGTCACACATTCGTCCTAATGAGAGAGCACACTTAAAATATGTATAGAATTCAGGAAGAAAATACCGTGACAGAAGGAGTCATTCCACAATATAATAATCTAAGAGTCTTTATTCCAGGAGGTCGAGGAGGATTTGGCAGAGGTCGAGGCAGAGGGGGTTTTTGTAGAGGAGGTAGAGGAACAATAATATTCTACAACTATAATCAACTAGGACACTTAGCTCGTGACTACTCAAATCCTTGTACAACCTGCATGTATTGTAGAGCACTAGAGCATACGACAGAAGATTGTCCACGATCACTTGCAAAGTGGTAGGAAAGAGGGAATCAGAACGTACACACGATATTAGCAAAGAAGCATGACGCAAGACCTAGAATAACATTTCTCATGCACGGAGGAGCTAGGACAGGGGCTGATGCAACGAATAAAAGGAAGCAGATTCAGCAATGGGTGAGGAAATCAGTAGGACCTATGAAAACATTTGACCCACAACAAGAAAAAGAGACGTATTAGAAAACAAGGAAGGAGATACTAAGACTAGATTGGATATCATCGACATCATCTGCACCTCATGTGGTTGGCATGCCTTCAATCTATGATTGTACTATCCCGAAAAGGTCGATTCAACGGGTAAGTGCTTTGAAAAAATTTCTGAAAAGTTGTTTAGAATTGATGAAAGATGAAATTTCATTGAATGCATTGCGTGGAATGATTGATCATTGCACACAAGAAAGAGAAGTTCCTACCACGCAAAGGGTAGTGAATCAGGTACTCCCCAAAAAGAGGACAAGCAGAGAGTTCAGACTAAATGTGCAGATTGAGGAATATGACATGGACAATGTCATTTTAGACTGAATGTTTTACCAAAGAAAACATGGGAAATGATGGGGCAGTCAAAGTTAATTTTGTCTCGTGTCAAGTTAAGATAGGCAAACCAACACAAGATAGTACCAATTGGTCGATTGTTAGGGGTACCTATGAATATAGATGGGGTGCGCAATATAGCAGATTTCGAAGTCATTGAGATCATGGATGATAGTCAACCATATCCATCGCTAATGGGGTTTGAATGGGCCTTTGACAATCATGTGATTATTAATTTGAAGAAAAGGGAAATGATCTTTGAAGTAGGGGACTTGAAGGTTACTGTATCGTTGGATCCGACAGAAGGAAAGAGGTATATAGAGCCAACTAAAGGGAACAAAATTGATAACCTATATAATATGATTGCGCGAATGGATGTCTATGTTAATCTGACTGCAGATGGCACCCTAAGTTGGAGAAGTATTAGATCATGTGAGTCAGATTCAGAGGAAGGTTTGGAACTCTTGTAGCAAAGGATGCATGAAGTATCAACCAGACGATGTTCCCACATTACTCGATCATTGTGTTGGATTGGAACAGAGTTATGTGATCCACCCAAGTATGATGGTTTGATTGGCATAGGCTCTTTTGTAAAGGCGTTTGAGTTGCAAATACCCAAACAAAAAATATTGTTGGCATTAGATGTTGTCTTGAAGGCCACTCCAACTAAATGGTGGTCTTCACGTAAAGAAGGAATTGAGTATATTACGAGGTTGAGTATATTGTGCAGAAATATGCAGGAGTAAGTGACCCAACAGATCATATTGCACAATGCATAAATATATGGAGTTCGATACTGTGCACACATAGGTTCATACATACATTGGATAATATCCCCAAGAACTGGTTTCTGGAACTAGAAATACACAGAGAAACAATGAACTGGGATGAGCTAACTCAAAGGTTTAAGATAACATTTACTTTTGAAAATGAATCTCCATTAGTAGATGTAGCTTTTTAGGCCATTAGAAACAATATTTTTTTCACTGGAAGGGTCGATGGGTGTACTACATGTGTGTAGTGCACATGGAGCTTCTATGACAGTTCATGAAATACTGGAATATTATAATGTTGCTAAAGAAGATAAGGACGAGGAAGATCCAAGAAATATACAAATACCTGAAACTAATGGGGAAGGCACAATAGAAGTTCCAAAGCTTGGATCTGCTACGTATGCACATCCATTAAGGATGCGTAAGGTGAATATTGGGACGAAAGATAATCCAAAGTTTGTGCCGATAGGCAATTACTAGAATGATGAAATTGTGGAAAAGATTGCAGACTTATTGCGCGACTATCATGATCTATTTCCAACCACATTTTCAGAAATGAAAGGGATAGCTGGTGAGTTAGGAGAAATGAAGATCCCTTTGAAGCCATATGCTAAGCTAGTAAGACAGAGACCCTACAAACTGAACCCGAAGTATAAAGAGAAGGTAAAGGCAGAGATAGACCGAATGTTAGAAGCAAGAATCATTGAACCAATAGTAGAAACAAAATGGATAAGTTCATTGGTATTACAGGATAAGAAAAAAGGGGGAATCAAAATTTGTGTAGACCTAAGAAAGCTAAATGATGCATGTTTGCATGATCCATTTCCGACACCTTTTATAGATGAAGTACTAGAGAGTGTAGGGGGGTAGGAGGCCTACTCTTTCACAGATGGATTCTCACGATATCACCAGATAAAGATTGTGCAGGAAGACAGACATAAGACTACCTTTACGAGAGAGTGGGGAAGCTACCAATACACAATGATGCCTTCTGGGTTGAAGAGTGCACCTGCGATTTTCTCGAGAGTAGTTGTCACTGCCTTTAAGGATTTTTTTCATAAGTTCCTTGAAGTTTATTTAGATGATTGGACTGTGTTTAATCTATTAAAAGATCATATAGAAGTATTGAGGTGAATGTTGGATAGGTGTAGACAATTTTAGATTTCACTGAATTTGAAAAAGTGTGTTTTCTGTGCGCCTTTTAGAATTTTGTTGGGCCATGTAGTATGTAAGAAAGGATTACCAGTGGATCCTACCAAGATTACAACAATTGTGGACTTACCACCACCTACATCAGTACAACAATTAAGAGCAACACAGGGCCATAAAAGATACTATAGGAAGTTCATTAAAGTACATGCGCAGATTACATCACCCATGGAGAAGTTGTTGAAGAAAGAAGCTAAATTCCAGTGGAATGAGGACTGTCAGAAAGGTTTGGACACATTGAAGCCGAAGTTAGTGACTGCGCCAATTTTGATATTCCCATATTGGAAGAAGGAATTTCATGTTCATGTGGATGCATTGTCCATAGCTTT
>CBVK0102460392.1:0-21741 GCA_900067695.1 Picea abies
AGGGTTTGGGCCCTAGCCGCGGATGCTCTTCTCGCCTCATCTTCCCGTTTTCTTGAGAATGCAAAACATTTTTTCTTTAGGCAATAACATTTAAAAGCGTTGATTCTGAAGAATTGATAAAGTTTCTTAAAAATAATATTCTATCAAGGTTTGGGGTGCCAGAGAAATTCATCACTAATAATGGGTCGATCTTTATCGGATCAAAGTTTACTAAATTTTGTGGGGAATATGGTATCATAATGGGGCAATCATCAAATTATTATCCCCAAGGAAATGGACCTGCTGAATCCACTAACAAAACATTGATCCAAATGATGAAGAAGACAATTGATCAGAATCAAAGAAATTGGCATTTGAAACTAACATATGCATTATGGGAAAGTAGGATGACACCAAAGGATAGCACTAGAATATCCCCATATGCATTGGTGTATGGAAAAGAAGCAAAATTGTCGCTTAGTCTTGGACTAAATGCTTTGACTTATGCATTAAACATTGAAGATGCAAAAAATACTTCTCCTATGAACAAGAGGTTGAATCAATTGTTAAAGTTGGAAGAAGAAAGAGTTGAAGATTTGAAGAAAGTATTTCAGAGACAACAAAATGTCAAGAAGCACTTTGATCAAAGTGAAACAATAAAGAATTTCCAAAAAGGTGAACCGATATTGCTCTGGAATAAAGCAAAAGAAAAGCCTTCAATGCATATAAAATTCGAAGTGCTCTGGATCATGTTGTATATTATTGAAAATATTCTAAGTTTCAATTCATACATGCTTAGGGACATAAAGGGAACAATATTAATGTTTCCAGTGAATGGGCGACATTTGAAAAGTTTATTTGCTTGATTTTCATTATTTTCGCTTGTACATAACTTTTTCTTTGTTTTGTATATCCTCATTTTCTTTACTCCATTACCCAAACAGTAAGGCATATGGTCTTCAGATTCTGGATTCTTGACAACCCGTAGGGGGTTATCATCCCACAGTTGGAGCCAGTTGTTAACCCTTATACCTTTCTTTTATTTCACTCTTTTGTATATAAAATTTCTTCTTCTAAGTTTGTTGTGATCCTACAAGATTTATGTGTCCTACCATTTGCACTTCTCTTTTTTGTAACCTACATATGCTTCCATACTTAGTCACTTCATTATATTCATGGATTCAAGAGTTGGCAAACTCACAAACTCATGGTATATCTTTGTTCCTTCCATAAACCCACTTCCAACACTTAGTTCCTTTTTCTTTCATTGTGGACTAACGAACTCGTAATTTTGTATCTTTCCTTTCTTGTAATTTCGTCTGAGAGGTATCAACACTTAACTGTTTTTCCTATCACGACGGGTTTGCAAGTTGGCGGACTTTCATTTTCATTTGAATATTTCTTCCACCTCAACTCCCCGCCATGACATGTCCCATTTCTTTCACACTTCTCAAGTTAAATTTAATGATGATATTACAAACTTAACTGCTAAAATTGAATTTTGAAAAACCCGATATTAATGACATTTTTCTCGAGGCAATTACATTTATTCCATATTAACTCTTCCACAGAAAACATGATTCAAGTATTATTGAACGAGATTTAATCATTGTTCTAAGCGATATTACAAAGAAGTTCATCAACCTGGTAAAGATGGTCGAGAGAAAACAACAATTATGTGGGGATACTTTGAATCAATTCGCTAAAGATGATCACAATTACCACTGGTCGAGATCATATTAGTATTATTCAACGTCGCCAAACAGAGACAACAATAAATTTTGGACATCAGGGATAGCCCAGGATGGTTGTGTGCATGAAGTTTTCAACTACAAAGATATTATCACTTGGTGCATAGACAAATTTGTTTAGAACATAAGGACAAATCCACTACATAACGACTCCCCTATTTCATTAGTGCCTTCAGTCTTCAAGAAAATGTTAAAATTACCAGAGCCAAATATAACATACAAAGGAGACAAAGCTATAAATTTTCTGAACGGAAGAAATAATGGAATAGAAATCCTACAAGAATATTTGCAAGAACCTACACCAATACCACAAGACTTATCAAGAATCTAGGTCATTTCTTTGAAAGACCCTTATCGAGAAATTGCTTGGATTTTTACAAGAATCATTGGTCAAGATTCTACAACCACTATCCCTCGGCTAGCTCTATATATTCTACATTTTACTGTTCACAAAAATGTTGTCTTCGACTGGGCAAAGATTATATCTAATGGAAATTCTACACAATTAATGATTTTTAAGAATGATAAAAAGTTCTACATGGATTCTTATCTGATATTTGCCATTACATATTGCCATAATTTTAAAGGCTTGAGTATTGGAAAGAGGGTAAATTCAAAGTTCGACCTTGTGACTATGTGGTATGAGGCTCTCTGGAGATAAAAGTTTATTCATTACTTTTATGAAGTATATAATGATTTTGTGTCTGAATTCAAGAAATTGCTTTTTGGAGAGGATACTTCTAGACTTTCATTGGAAGCATCCGACTTTCTAAATACAAAGGGAGTTCTGGAGAAAATGGATGATTATAACATCATCAGGATTTTTTGTTCTCATGAAAAACCTATCTTCCTTCCTTATTATGTGTGAGATAAATTGTTTATTATAGAGGTAGCGATGCAATATAAATTATGGTTCCATGTCTTTTTTGAAAAAAAGGAAAAATCAATTTATTCCTTTGCCTTGGAAAGTTGGTGAAATTTTGTTGAGAGGAATTGCCAAGATTGATGTATATGCTTCATAATTTGACCAGTATAATCTAAAATTTGCAGAAGAAATCAGGGGGTTTGATCCTAACCACCTTTTTTATAACCATATGATATCAGTCGGACTGAGTCCTAAATTAGTTAATACCCTTATATTTGGAGAAGAAGAAGGCGACAGTCATGACCCTCCTATTCATACTAGACCATAGTGAGTACTACAGAGCATTGTAAGAAAAGAGGGAAACCCTCAGGGTAAAGAAGTGACTAGTCTCCCATTATTCTCATAGAAATGTTTTTCCTAAATTAAATTCTTAGTCTGCAACGACTCAACAAAGAAAACCCTCAAATAATACTTCAGGCGATGATGGAGAGAAAAATCCCCCTCAAGGAAATTTAGAAAACCCTCGTAAATTAAAAATGAAAAGGAAAATAATTAATTCTCAACAGGGACGGGAAGAACAAAACATACCTAAAAATGACATTTCGCTTGATAATATGGATTTAGATGTTGATATTGAAAATATCCAATTCTTCGACGAAGAGGAATGGGTACAAGAGAATTTACAATTTGTTGCCACACTTGTTGTCGAGGATGAAGTCTTTTCTAATGAAGAAACATTTTCCGTACATAATGCATTATTTGATAAGTCTTCAAAGAAATTAATATTTGAAAGAAATTTGAAGAATAAAAAGGGAAAAGCTCCTTCCAACATTGATATCAGAGATATGCTTCCATCAAAATTATCTTCAATTCATAAGGTTACATGGGATGCACTAGATGTTTGAATAATCGATATGGAGGAAGAAAATATCAGGCTTAAGGAAAGAATCAAAGAATCAGAAGCAACTTGTATGCCTCCACCTATATTGGCCACTCTTGTTGCTATGGTTCAACCTAATAGAATTCTTCAAAGAACCCTTGAGTCAAGTTTAAGACTGAAAGGAATCTCAAGCTTACTCACTACTTCTTGACATTTCATGGAAGAAAATAAACAGAAAAGAATGTCACTTATTCTAGATATATGGGACTTGGCGAAAAACTTTTCTTCTCTCGGGCTTATAATACAAAATACTAAAGAATATTTGAATGCAGATTTAAAAAATGACGAAGGGTATTACAAGCGGGGTTTCCATGTTCGTTGCAAAAGTCTCAGCAGTGATGGAACAAAGGAGAAAACAATAATATTTTCCTTCTCAAAGCTGCATGAAACAATTGAAAGCATGTTGAATTGAAAGGATTAATACATTAAGAGGATTACAAAGTAAACTTAATGAATTATCACACAAAAAGACTGAGGCATATTCAAAATTTATTGGGTTAGATATTGCAGGTACTACTATTGAAGTGGAAGATCCAAACTTGATATCAAATTTGATGCTCATGACTAGACAACAGTTTGAGGAGCAAGTTGAAACCTTAAAAAAATTATCAGCATAAAAATTTGATAGTATGGTGGAATATACTTATGATGACATTGACAATTGGCTTGTGGAATATACAAATAGAAATGAAGACATCGAGACCACATTACAAAATTTATCTATTGACCATGGAGAAATTGAAGGTGAATTATTAAATATCAAAGTCAAGCAAGAAGTAGCATTGCTCCTTTAAGGGAATATATTCAAGAATGGTTAAACAAATCTCTAATCAAGATTTCTAAGATTCCAACGGAAGTAGTTACAACCGACCACATAACCACAACGACCAAAGATACAAAAGGTGCATCAGCAAGAAGATGAAAAACGAGAGATTCCATCGCAATAAGTCTATATTGATTACATACTTTCTTCCTTCTCATAATTCATCCAATTGTATTTATTTTTTCATTAGAATAATATAACTGAATTTTGATAACTTCCTTTTTGTCTTCTTTCCAAATCTTTGTTGCTCGTGCCTTGTTCCACTTTCCTCCCTCTTCTTCACACTTCTTGTATATATTTTATGGTCCATGAGAGCCCCAATCCCAATCCATTTATGGATGAATGCCTTTAAATTTCCAAGACTGTAACAAACATTTTTTTTGAGAAATTCCAGAGAACTATTTCCGAGTCGATTTTGATTGTATTTTCTAACTCTGAGTTTTGAGTATAAGATATTTGAAATCAACTTATCAAAATCTTCTTTTGATCTTCATAAGTAATACTCTTTCAAAGTTCTCTTATGTAATTGGACCATTTCCTTTTATTTTGAATGTGATCAGAAACTTTAATAGACTATGATGGATGTGAGGATATTATCGTTTTCTGTGTTTTCTGCAATGTGTGATGTTTGAGGTTTCTGGTCCACTTCTCAAGAAATCTCTCTCTATATATTTATTTTTCATCAATTTGAATTTTCTTGAGCTATAAAGATTTGGATTCTGTCATTTGATATAATCCTATATTATTTTTGATATCAAATATGTAAAGAAGATATTCAACCAAATAGGAGTACCACCTCTATAAAAACACGGGGGGATTCATATCCCTGTGAGGTTGGCGTTTCGGTCCTAATATATAACTTACCTTGGTGCTTGTGGTAGGGTTACACATCGGTGTGAGCGATAAGAAAGTGCATTGGTGCGGTAGTATGGTTTAAGCACATTGAAGAAAAAACATCCACTAAAACCTTTGGCAACCCATGTCTTCTAAAGATCTCCATAGAAAAAAGAAGGAAGAAGTGGTTCCATAAAAACCTTTGCATAGAGGGTCACTTTCATGCCTTATCTTGGGTGATTCCATATTCTGGACATGCCTTCCTTGTCACTTTCATTCCATCATGGAGGGTCATCCTAATTTTGGATTTGAATTTGAATGTTTGTAAGGTTTGTTTGTAATGTGGTTATAGTGCTTCTGATTTCTTATATTTCATCTTTTAACATAATGTCTTGTTGATCACTAGTATGATGCTTACTTAGATTTTCTTTGAAACTTTCCTTTTTCACTAATTACGATGGATTTACCATGTGATATAAAGTTCTAGATCCATGTAGCTTATATTTCTTTCTTTGCCATTTAAATTCCATGAATTGTTCTTGGAGATTTGTGGCATAAGTACCCCACTACATCAACCATTCTTCTCCTAACACCATATCTATCCCACCAAATGATAGATTGTAAAATCCTATTATAGCTCCAAGTTTTTTCTTCATATTGAAACCTCATGGCATTTGCCTACACCTTTGACTTATTGTCCATCTACAATTATAACAGTGAGATCTTTGGTAGGGTATACAAAAAGGTGTAGTTTTTTTTTGTGATATTGGCATCTACAAAATTGTGTGTACTTCCAGAGTCTATCAATATTTTTACATTTATATTTTTTATGATTCTTTGAGTTTCAATGTCCTGGGTTCCATTTTTGTTGTTATTAAAACAAGAGAGACCATTGGTTTTTCGTTCCTAGAGTTTAGGATTTTATTGGTGATTCTTAGATGAGGTGGAGTATATTTTGTTGTAGGTGCTTTCTTGTCTTCTTTTTTCCCTCTAGCTTCCTTTTGGAGTGACAATTCTTCTTTCTTTCGAGGTTGTCTGGTGGATGTGATTGTAGCTAGTGATATTTTGGGCATGGTTTTGTCCTCATCAAATTCGACCATGTCTTTGTCATCAAAATCCTCTACTTATTTTACATTTATGGTCTCGTGGTGATATAATTATTTTGATTCACATTTGTGACTTGGAAACCATTTATCACCATACTTGCAACATCTATTATCCTTATCAACTTTAGACTTTAAATTTCATTATTTATCGTCCTCACTATGATGTGGCATAATATATCTAGAGTTTTCTTCATTGAAAGCTTTGGATGGTCGTGATAATTTCTTTCGTAGGTTTGGCATGAACTAATTATAAGCTTAGTTTTTGTAATGTTTGCCTTATGTTTGGCTTTGTCCTTGGATTTAATACTATATGATTTTAACCCATAAACAAATGATTGGAGAAATTGTTCTTGTAACAATATCGACACTTGTGTTGCCAGTATTTCCCATTCATGTGTGTACTTGTCGACAACACCTTTTTGTTGCAACTTGGCAAGTTTTGAGAAAAAAATGTATTTTTCATATATACCTATAAATATTTTTAAAAAATTGCCTTTAAATGTGTCTCAACATATTGTGACCATCATCATTTGGGACTTCCACCATGTGTATCCTTGTAATGCAAGGCCATAAAAGTACATGGATGCAATTTTATTTTTTCTTTGTTGATTTGAATGTTACGTAACTAAAAATATTATTTTGCGTTGTTTACCCAGATTATGCTCTACCTTGTGTCATTCCCATCAAACCTTGATTACCCGATTTTTACTCTTGATGGATAATTCTATATTTGTTGGTTGGAGGGTGGTAGAATAATATTAATTGGTGGAAATTCAAAGGTGATCCTCACCTATACAAAAATGAAAGTTTATTGAATTAGTTTGGGAATGTTGGCGGTTGTGTAATGTGTTGTTTTTTTGGTGTTTCTAAGAGTTGGAGTGAAATTGTGCCATGAATGTTAGTAAAGTGTTATGTAATTTTTCTACTTCATGTTTTGGTTCACTCCACTTTTTCTTGATATCCTGCTTGATTTCATCCTCATTTTGTATGATGTCATGTTAGTGTTGTTTGAATTCCTCCCGATTTTGGTTAAATTCCTCCCAATTTTGGTTGAATTCCTCTCTATGTTGCTTGAATTCTTCGTCTAATATCTCCAATATAACATTTAAACCCATTACTTAAGTTTTCCATTTATTGTTGTTCATTTAAATTTCTCTTGACCCTATTTTAATTAACTAAATTAGAAAACATTGTTTTATGCATGATTCCCCTATTTGAATTTTTTCTCCCGCTGATATTTCTTGTCATTATTTAATGTCATGAGGAGAAGGCTTATGTCCCTTAGAGATTAAAACCTTTCCCATTTTGTTTTTTCACTTAATATAGGAACAATACTAGTGCTCACACATTCGATATTACTAAACAAGGAGATAACAAACATTCTAAATGCTCAAACTAAAACCTTGCCACATATATATTATTGATATGGATGAATTCCCTTTCAAATTCAATAATTATTACATTGAAGACATCTTTTTAGGGAGCGACAGTCCTCCAAACTTTTATCATCAAAACTTGTTGTCCCAATTCTATTGGTTTTGGATAGTCGCTTTGCACTTGACTGCGAAATGCATCCCTTCTTTCACTACCCTTCCAAAAATCCATGCCAATTTGTCTTACTCGCCTCCATTCTCCATCAATGTGGCCCTCTTCACCCATATCTTCTGTGTTTTTGCGAACTGAAATGACCAAATGTTGTTCAAGGTTGAATTATTGACCATACCAACAGTAGAAGCTCTCTTCTTCTTCTCTTGACAATAGAAATTCTATATTGGTTTATATAGGGAGAAGAAGAAGAAGGAATGTAATGCCCAAATATGCATGAACAATGACAATAACATTTCCTCTAGTTGTTGTTTCTATTACCTATCATGAGAGGCTATTAAACCATGCAAGATTGCAAGAAACCCATTAAGCTACATGCCAAAAAAAACCATTTGTGTTCTTAGCCACCCCTTGTAAATGAAAATATACTCCAAAGCACATGTAATAAAAATATAGAACCAAAAGTTGCTTACTAATGTCTAGAACAAGCAATTTTTTTTATGTAACTCCACAATAAGTTTTATCGAACACTTTGTGGTTTTTTCTCATCATTGAGTGCAACATTGATAATGTGAACTCGATAGCAAATTGATGGGTTAATGTTTCAATGATAAGCATTTATTAATGTTGACTAAAATTATCCAAGGTGCATATGCCCATTGTAGTTATTCTAGTTCATGTGCTTAACTCTAACACATGTTTTTTTTAGAAATCTCCTTCCTTACATCCTACACAAAAGCTCACTTTTAGTTATCAAATCTAGTTTTAGATACAATACAATAACCATTGTTGTTACTAAGGAAGATTAAAAAATTAGTAGTTCCCCTAATATAAGTTTCCCACAAGCTAGTCTCGAGGGTTAGCTCAAGCTGTCATGAGCCATAGATGTGGGATAACTCCCCCAAAGTTGGGGACATGGGTTCAAATCTCTCAATTTGCTCGAGATTAGGCTCTGTGATCAAGGCAAATGATTTTCCATCCATGGATCATGGGGGAGTTCTTGAAGGGTCTTCTGCGTGGTGTTTTCCTTGGATTTTTTTTTCCCATGAACTACATTGAGAACCTAAGATCCTCTTCATATACCCAAATATGTTACATTTCTCTCTAAATTACATCACATGCACTGCAATTCAATGGAATCCTTGGGTCTGTGTATGGTAGCATCGATGTTGTGCAATCTCCTAATTTCATCCCATTCTTTAAGGACACAATGATAGAGATTCGACAAATCATTCTTATATAACGAAGGATCAATATCCTCCCCTCACAGAGAGGAACTCCATGAATTGGTTCAAAAATTTGTCCACTAGTAAATATACCCATAACACTCTCTGTACATTAACCATAACAATCATGATTTACCTAGCTATCTCACGATTTTAGGTTGACTTAATAGAAACTCAATTATACCTTGCCACTTTTCTTGTATTCTATCCACCCAAGCTTTTGTAGACCATATTTTGCACTAGGTGTAGACCATTGGGGTGCTTTGACATCACCTCCTACATAACCTCCATCAATGGCTCATGAGTGAAGCCTTCCAAAATCTTCCACTGTCAAGTTTTCCATGTCATTCTCTTCTACCTTTTGTTGTTGTTTGTTGTTGTGATTTCTTTCGGGAGTTTCAGATTGAAAATATGAATGAGATTTGTAGAGTAATGAAGGAAGATGGGGAAGGTGGGGTTGATGCTTGAATGTGCATACCATGTAGGAAAACCAAATATTAAAATATATTTGAAGATGAATTATTAGAATCATTTTAATATTTTGTTGTCCTAACAACTATAGAGGGAGGGGAAAGTGCTCAAGTCAAATGTGTAGGAGGGTTGTAATCATGCAACAACTTCTATTTATAGTCATGATCAAATTATATTTTTTTCCAAGGAAAATATCATCATTTCTATTCAAGGAAAAAATAAATCACATTTATGTGCTAGAACAATTACTAGGTGAAAAAATAAGGGGCATTTACAGCCTCCTATCTTCCCCGTGTCTTCAAACAAGTAAAAAATCCTATCCCTGTCAACAAAAAAGTAGGTCTTTTCATAGCTTCCATGGTTCATCAAAATTTTCTTTCTCTAAGTAAAGACGAGGTGATAGGAAAAAACCATTTCATACATCATCAATCATGGTCTTGTTTACATACATAAAAAACATTTAGTGCCAACATCTTATAGTCTAAAACATCTTCTAGCCTAAAATCAAAGAAAAAGGCAATGATATACATCATGATCACTTGTCTTCAAGGAAGGAAGAATCCCATCTCTAATGACTTTAGAAAGCACCCTAACCTCAACCACTTGGTGACCTTCTTTATAAACTCTATCAACTTTTGTGTTCTTTTGTCTATATGCATGATTAGAGGAAATTGATAATAAACTACTTGCTGTAACTTTAACTTGATCACCTAAATATTTTAGATGAATGCTCAAAGATTGGCTAGTACCTTTCATCCATTTGATCACTAAGTTTGAGTCTCTAATGATCTGAATAGACCTAATCCTTTCTCATTTACAACTTTCAGTAACAATATCAAAGCCATTAACTCTACGCAATTGTTATAATTGACCCCAATGGTTGCCTTCATATCGATTGAATGGGATTTTGAGAGGAAATGTACACATCCAACACTACTTTTACCATGAATCCCTTGACTTGAATTGCAAAAAAAAACCCATTCCTGCTCCTTGACTTGAGCCATGAAAAAAACCCCGTGCTTGCTCCTTGACTTGAATCTAAAGGAGAATATGAAGATGGTTCAACCCCCCTCCTACATCTACCCATGATCATATTTTCTCCACCACCATTAGAAGTTTTAATAAAACAAGATGTATTTCCAATCTATTGGAGACTCCATCCCCTTCGATCCTATCATTACTCCAAGTGGGCATCTTTCTTATGGCTCTACATCAACAAGACCCATCTCCTATGTCTTAAATCTAAAGTACTGTACAAGTCTATCCCACCTTGTATTGACCACCCAAACCTCAAAACTGTTAAGAATGAAATTTAAATCACCCCCTATTATTATCTCGTCATGCTTTATAACCTCTTGAGCAAAAAAATGCAACCCATAAGGTCTTCTTATCCTTATATGGTCCATAAACATATATAACTATAATAATGTAACCCAATTCTTGAAACTAAATTTTGTACAAATATAAGGCAAAATAAAAGAAGAACTTAGTAAGTGGATGTTATCTGATCTCCAACCAATAATAAACACCCCCACTAACCTTTTCCTTTCCCCCATTGACTAATGGAGAAAAATAACATAAGGGATTTTGAATTTCACCAATCTAGTCGGGTTAGTATTTTTGATGGGTTAATGTCCCAACTCTTAACATTTAGGGACAATATAATCACTGGGAAACCTTGGAGGGGTTTTGTCCTTCCCTGAGGACCCCTTTCAAAGACCTATGTTTCCCTTGTTGAATCTCTTTTAGGTCTTTTTCTTGGGCATAGTGAAGGAATGCTTTTATTCCCATATTATTTTTGTGAGTTTTCTTAATAAGATTACACCCTAGGCCTTCTTCAATATTGTCCTCAAACTTCTCTTTGTCTTTCTTTCTTGACCTAAGGTAGTACTTGGGGTTCGATTGCATGACTTGAGGTTCATCTTGGCCAAAGCTTTGGGATGATCATTCACTATCAATACTATCCTAATCCCCTTTAAAATCATCCTTTTTTCTAGGAGAATACCTTCCTTTTCTTTTCCTCTGGCCTTATTTTCTCCACCCTTCATCTTTTTACCCCCAATCCCCATACCAGGTTTTCCCCTACATAAAATCTACCCACTTAAGAGGGAGAAGGCTAGGATCCCTTATCCCAAAATTCAAAACCCCCTTCTTTGGACTAAAAAGTAGATTTCGATTCTATATTAATTAACTTACATGATTAATCTTATTGTTGAGCTCCATAAGTGATGTCCTTTGTTTCCATTGGTTTTCCTTATTGTTCCATAACTATAGAGTCTTGGATATCCTCTGGATTTATCTTTACCATTTGAATTGGAATTTTAGCTATAGCTTCATTTTGTGAAAGCTCTTCCATTGCTTTAGGTATAGACCCTACCTTGTCATCTTCCCTTGTAACTAGAGAACATTTCAACTCCTCTTTTTGTGTTTGAGGCTTCTTTTTATAGACCTTATTGGAGAAATTGAAGCTACACACACCTACAACTTTCCCATAAGTATGGCATTGGACACATCTAAAAGGAACCTTTCTATAGTCAATAATTTGTTTGTGTGATTGACCACCCATTACGATCTCAATACTCCCAGGAAGACCCTTTTTATTTTATTTTATTTTATTTATTTATTTATTTTTTTATAATTTCTGATAGCCACCTCTATTGGGATCTTTTCCATTGTCCTCAAACAACTTGACTTGTACAAGGAGTCGATATCTAGAGTCCTACCAAAACTACCTTCAAGGTTCCTAGGAAACTTGTCATTCCATCACTCCAAAGGTAACCATGGAAGCTTGGTCCATACCAAAATCTAAGCAATGGGTTCTAGCTTAAGGTAAAAAACTGGATGCCACCACTCCAAAACAAGAATCAATGCTCCCAATAACATTGCTTTCCCATAATTTTCCTCACATCTTCAACGATCTTCATTACAAAGCCAAGTTAGCCACACGACATCATATGGAATCGAGGCATATATCCTACTAGGGGAAGCCACTCTAATCGTAGCCATGACATTAAAGTGTCCTTGGCCATTTGATGACCATTAAAGTGCCCTATTAACACTAAACCATGAAACTCGATTATTTTTTCAATATATAGATCTTCACCAACCACCATTCTTACCACCTATTGTTGTTTTTTATACAACATTTGGACCTCCTCTGTTGAGATCTATTTACTACTACCTCGAACTCTTACTTTCAACTACCATCGAGAGATTCAAGATCCAAAAGTCTTCCTACAAAACCCTCTCCTCCACATTCATTATCTGTTATGTCTTCTACCTAACAAGTTGACTTTTTTTTGATAGTTATGCAAAACCCTTGGCACCTCCACTTTCAAGGCTTTAACTCCTTTTACCTCAATTTTGTCCCCCCAACACTACACGATAATGACCAAGTCAAAACTATTGAATACACCCAACACACAATTGATTGTCCGAACCTTCTCATTAAGCCCCCCCTCAAACCCCCTTTACTTAAGTTTCCATAGTGTTTATGCCCTTTTTAGTGACCCTTTCCTCGTCCAATGACCTGGAATTTTTTGACTTGAGATAGAAATCAACCCGGACAAATATCTTCTTTTCTACATACAAGTCTTCAAGATAATCATGAAGTTACTCCTACTCTAAATCCATTACCGCCTAAAAAATTGTGTGTAAATCATATTATGTGAATGTAAAAATAATAAGCATGATAATAAACAATTCAATGTAGTATATTTGTATCTTGAAATGGTTTCTAAAATTTAAAGTATATTTTATCTTGAAATGGTTTTTAAAATTTAAAATCCCCAATCCCTTTTAATTATCTCATACATCAAATATTTAGTTATACACAACAATTTCAAATCTATGATTACATTATTTTTCTCATATAGATGGAGCTTTTGAATTTTTCAACCCCTCCTCGTGAGAGATTCGATCTCAAAATCTTCGAGTCCATTGTTTATGCTTTGGCCTTTTGTTATTGTTTTCAAAACAACCATTCAATGACCAATTTCATTCACTACCCTTGCCTAGTGTGACATGGAATAAAGGTTTACTAACTTTGCTATAATTATCAATTTGTCGATTTACAAGACATAACACCAAATGCTTTATTGAAATGTTGAAAACAAATTGGTAGTGTAGATATTGAAAGTGATTTCAAAGAAAAGTATAAATATATGAGCAAGTTAAGTAAAAGTATTATTAATGTACTTTTCATGGTTTCTTCATATATATATATGAAGAAACATATGAATATATTCCACATGGCTTTATCAACATATGGTTTAATACTTATTCGCCTACTTTTATTCCAAATCTATATTCAATTCATCAACTCACAATTAAATGGTTTGACAGTTGAACCTTCATCCTTGTCATGTGATAACTTTATTAGAACTATGTTTTGTAAGGTATGTTTTGAATTTTGTATAGTCTTATGCAGTTTTAGAGATATGCGACCGATGTTAGGAAAGCATAGCCCATGTGGATGGTATGTGGGGAGCTATTATAATTGTTTTATGTGTAATTTAGTTGGATACAATTTGCTATATTGTTGGATTAATGTTTTATCTAGATTGTATGTGGGGAGCTATTACCATTGTTTTTATGTATAATTTAGTTGGATACGATTTGTTATATTGTTAGATTAATGATATAAGCAATAATTATGCTTCTCAACATTTTTAGTTTTTTTGCAATAATATGTTTTTATATGTAAGGTTAATGTTCTTTCTAGCTTTAAATTCTAGAAAACAAAGGCATATTTAGTAAGCAAAGTGTATATGTACAATAATTTGACATGTTTTCTCATTGTAGAACTATATTGAGAGGTAACTCGTAGATTATAAGAAATCACTTGTACAATGTTTAAGCAATGTAACAACCCCAATTTTCTTCAACTTTTCCTTTCCCCCACATCAAGTGTATGCTAATTATTATTACGAGATTGGTTGTTGACATATGTAACTACAACGAGGTATTAAATTATCCTTGAGAGCAAACATATGGAGGTAGTAACTTGTTTGGAATGCAAAGCTTATATAAAGCAATAATAATATGAAAATGAGATTACCCGTCCCTAGCAAGGAATCTCATTTCCATTTCGACATTCATTTTCGTATCCATTTCCAATACCTTATCGACTAAAATACATTGATTGCTTAGTTTACACTAATCCATTTATCCATTTTCCACCCCCAAATATAACACACA
Organism: Picea abies; assembly: GCA_900067695.1. NCBI lineage: Eukaryota > Viridiplantae > Streptophyta > Pinopsida > Pinales > Pinaceae > Picea > Picea abies. The sequence continues at coordinate 14,740 of CBVK0102460392.1, forward strand.
AAAAATTTTCAAAGAAAAACAACAAAAATAAGAAAAAAAAACATTCAAGTGCAAGGGGTAAAGAAAACCCCCCAATGAACTAGATTCATTAGATAACTTAATAACTTACTAGGGTTTGATAATAAGAACCGAAGACTTGAGCTTGATAATGGTAGGTGTCCCATAAAGATGGCCCTCGATGAAATAAGACAAATATTCTATAAAGTAGGGCATGGTAGTGGAACTAGATTTCAATCCTTTGATGCAATGATTATTTTGTAAAATTTGTTTTGCCAAGGTTTGCTCATGGGTTTGCTGTTGCCAAAGATACTAAGACTCCTCTAATATCTCAAAAGATCTAAAAAACTATAAAACCAATCAAATCGCCAACTTACTGCATCTGAACCAAATAAAAGCTAATACCCATTGACATAAATATTAAATCTTGACAAAAAACCTCAAGGTAGACAAAAGTGTAGGAAACTAAATGAGAAAAATTGAGAAACATGCATAAAAATGAATGGATTTCTTTGACTAGTGGTGAGGGCTTTGATCATCCAAGATTAATGACCTTTGAAATCCTTGAAAACTTCTTCGACAATGCAAGCATTATAAGGTCCAATACCACCCTCCATGCTTCCGAGTCAATTCTACGCCTTAACCACCATAAAATTTTTAAAATAGCTTATTTGTAAGCATTCCTAAATGACATGGGATCAATGCTTAATAAATCTTACAATGATTCCTTACATATACTTTGTGACATTCCCTACATGTTTTGAGTTTCTATTGGCATGCCATTGCAACCTATGGAACTTGCTGACACATCCTTCACCTCTAAAATTTCTATTTCCCACCTCCAATTTATTTTTAAGGTCATGACCAAACCATACACCAAATTAGTGTGAGACCCTTTGTTGACAATATTAAATTTCATGTGCATATGATAAACTAAATTGCATTTAGGTACATTTGGTGTACAAGTAAGACCACCAACAATATTAATAATAATAATAATAATAATAATAATAATAATAAGGTCAGTGTCAAGTGACACCAAATTTGTATATGAAACCCCTTGTTTTGTCAAAAGTTTTATCTTCATAAAATTTATAATTATTTTGTGGTAATGGAAAATAAATCATTTCCACACTTTTTAATTTATCGTAAATCCAAAAAAATAAATATTTTTCATACAATTCAAACACGGTTTAACCTACGAAGACTAACCACTTGGCTAGCGAAGAGCCCTTGTAAATAGGGCTACATATCCCAAGGGGGAAATTGTAGATATTCCCCCTAACACTCCATCTTGTGACACGTCATACGTGTGAACAGTATTTAGATCGCGGCCAACGTTCAACTCAAAATATATCTTTGGCTCTTTTACACGTCATAACACAAACGGCCTTTTTCCAAAAAAATCCGCACGGCTCTGCAAAGGAAGGATTCGATCTCTAGACCTCCATCCCTGCACTCCATCCTCTGTTCCAGGTTACGGATTGATTGTTTCTTCTTTTGCCAATCTTTAGCGTAAAAAACGTTTAAATTCGAGTCTCGAATGTTTATTATTGTTCTTGAACTTGCAGCCCTCGGATTTGGTTATTCTCGTCCGACGGATTTCTGAGGTAATAATGGTGGAAATTTCCCTAATTCTATCCAATTGTTTTCATTTCCTCTCCAGCGGTTAATTTTTTTTATTATCAAAATATTTGCGGTCCTTATTATTTTTAACTGATCAGAATAATTCATTTAAAAAAATGGCATACACGAGGTTTTGATCTACCCTGCAATTATTAATAATATAACAAAATAAAATTCAAAGATAAAATCATGATTATGAAAGTTAAATTCCATGTGTGAGAATGCTTTTTATATTGGCCTGTGAATGTTATTAGTCGGCAGTTGAAGGGTTCACTGAATGTATAGCTTAACAAAATTTTTACATTAATAAAAATATTTTGTGGTCATGATTGTTTTTTAACTAATCAGAACAATTCATTTAAAAAAATGGCATACACCGGGTTTTGATCTACCCTGCAATTATTAAATAATATTAAAAAAATAATTTTCAAAGATAAAATCATGGTTTTGAAAGTTAAATTCCATGTGCGAGAATGCTTTTAGTACTGGCCTGTGAATGTTAGTAATGGGCAGTTGAAGGGTTCACTGAATATACTTTAATAAAATTTTTACATTTTTTTTTATGGGGTATTGATATTTGTTTTTTGGTTTTTGGTAAATGGTGTTTCGTTAAAGAAGTCAACTCTACCTACGTATCTATTAATTTTGGATATCTATTCCATCAAACTTACTCAGAATTTGGAATCCACTCAATGGATGAGATACACCACCTAGAACAACCTGCCTAAGCTGCTTATAAATTATTACATTTTTAAAATTTGTAATTTATTGTTTTCTTTCTGTACCTATTGTATTTGCTGGATTGATCATTTTGTTTCTGTATTTGACATCCGCCATACGAATGTTGTGACTATGATGGCAGCATGTTTTTGGGGATTGAACCTGGGTCTCTGAAGAAAGCTGACTTGAATTACCCTGCTTGACAATTTAGATTTTGGCAGTTAATCTTCACAGCGCAATCAGGGAGAATCCTGGAGAACAATAAGACACTTGTAGACTCGAGGGTACCTGTCGATGAAGTTTGAGGCGGGGTCATTAAAATGCTTGTTGTTGTACACCCTCAACTGTTAAACAGAAAAGAAGGTAAACTTCTGTTGAAACCCTTGACAAATACAAGGCATAGAGGTCTCACGCTGGTCATCTTGCCCTGGGTTTATAAGATCCATGTATTGGCTCCATAATTTCCATAGGTAAGCACAAGATTCTCAGGTAGATGAGATGCTTATTGAACTTGAATTTTAGCCAAAAGAACCACAATTGGATTTTCCTTTGAGGGAAAATATTTTTTATAGAAAGAATCTTTAATTTGTTAAGAATGGTCACAATTATAGATAGAAAAACATAAGTAAGATCTAGTTTTGATGAGTTTCTCCACCCATCCAACAACTTCTGACATGGTCAGTATTTAATTTGGGTCATGCATAACCACTTCTCATTATCTAGTTCATCAAGGAAGCATTGTGAAGAGTTTTGAGTTTTGTTAGAAAGAAGGACAGGGTTGTATCTTGTGTGTATTTCTCTACAGGTTTTCCCTCTCTTTTCTCTGGAGAAATCTCATTCTTTGGTGCCTAAGACCCCATTTTGCTAGATGGAAACCTAAGGCATTGGTTGCTTCTTCTTCAACCACACTTTTTGTTTTATAAATTAATGTCTCTGGGTAGGATATATTAATCTAAATCTTGGCATAATTAGCATGCTTAAGATTTCTTAATATTCTACAGCATGAGCAATACTACATTCATGGGAGGCCTCTCCTTTGGATCACTTTGGCAGCACACAACTCCTAACCTCCATCCCTGCACTCCATCCTCTGTTACAACCCTCAAATTTGGTTATTCTCATCCGATGGATTTTTGAGCATGTTTTTGGGGATTGAACCTGGGTCTCTGAAGAAACATGACTTGAATTACACTGCTTGACAATTTAGATTTTGGCAGTTAATCTTCACAGCGCAATAAATTCAAGTCAGAAATTCGGACTTCAACTGTACTGAGATGTTATCTTCCATACCAGGAATTTACGGAGGGTTTTAAAATGCTGTGGAAGTGCTCGTCAGGATTCTCCTTGGAATTTGGGTCTGTTTCTTGAAAGGTTTTTATTGAATAAGCAGATGTGTAAATAAATTCTTACTTTTGTGAAGTAAATTGGTAGGATAAAAGCTTCTAGGTTGTTTACTGCTTTTTGCTCCTGCAAGGCTTTGAGATCTTAAGCGAGGATTATAGAATACACTTGTGATAAATTGATTGAGAATTGGAAGGCATGTTGTGCCTGGATCCACATATACACTAGCGAGAGTTGCAATGGCAGGAGGGGAATTGCTGGAACTGAAGTTTCGACTCTATGATGGGACCGACATTGGTCCTCACAAATATGCGCCGGCTGCTACAATTGCCACTCTCAAGGAAAGCATACTTGCAAAGTGGCCACAAGGTCAGAATTGTGTAAATTTTTTGTATCCTATTTCTACTCTGTGATTTGTGCAATAATCTGAGTGTTTGGCAGGCTACAATAGATTTTTATCTTTCTAAAGAATTTTTAATTACAATATTAAATAAGAAAATAAAACATGGTTAAAGCAGCATGGGTATTCAAAAGAAATGGAAATCTTGATTTGTGGATGTTGTCCTTTGCTTTCTGTTCCATAATTCCTCTAGCATTACAGTCAAGGATGACGGGCGCTTTCTAGGCACTATTGGATTGTCGGTTGAACTCCTAAAATAAGTCCTTTTGTCATCTATTTGTCTCTAAATAGAAACTGTTAAGTTATTAGTACCTTCAAAAAATTAAGTCCAGACATTGACTCATCGAGGGGTTCTCCGAAAGCGGGATAGTTTATTGATTTTGACTCATTGACTATATAATGATCATAAAAATAGGCTAATGAAACTGAGTATATCTATCAAAAATACAATATGGAAGTGATAAAGCATCTCCTAGAACAAAAGTCAAAGAAAAAAACTAAACAAATTTAAGAAAAAGTCTAAATACTAAAATAGAAAATGAAGTAATGAAAACTAAGAACAAGGCCTCTATACTAAGGATGTCCAAACTAAGGATGTCCAAACCCACTGGAACCTGGCTGCCAAGTGTGAGATGAGTTTTGAATGATATAAATGAATATATGTCATTGATTTATTTACAGGATTGAGCTATAATAAAATGGCTCGTTTCTGTTTCCCATCCTACCTAATTAAAAACTGAACAGATTCAGGGCAGCAACTTTTGAGTTGAGCAAGGGCAAGCGAATAAAATCTCTTGCATGCCTGCTAGGAATGTCTTCAGATAGGTTGGGCAGAAGTCAGGAAAAGAAGACTGAAACAACCTCTTGTGCAGTATTTTGGCATTTTTTTCCTTCGAGCATTATCCACCAGTCTGTTTTTATAGATGCTAAAATACTTACACCTTGATTATGTAATTGATACGAAATACACTCTGATTGGTTCAGGCAGGTCAGAAAGTTTTAGCAATGTTTCAACAATAACAATGTTGTCCTTAAGTCAACAGAGCTGAAACATTGTCTGCTATTTCCAATTCATGCATTAACAATGCAAATAATCCAATATGCACAAGAATGATTCAATGTATAGTAGCATACAACAATAATAACAAATAGGCGATGCTAATCAAGTAAATATCCAAATAATCAAGTATTCAATATCAAATAACCAATATCCAAACATAATCAAATATTCAAGCCTTGTTCGAGAAGGGTGCTCCTAATACAATGCAAAAATGATGCTACATGATGCTCCTCAAAGGAATTGTTCCTCTCTCTTTATCACAATCACTAAGCTAAATCCAACACTACATCTAAAAAAAATTGACTAGTTCATATTTAAAAGTGGTTTGGAAGGTAAGGTTCATAACATAATTGCTTAATATTAGCCCAAATTACTATGAACATGTTTGCTATGTTACACTATCCAAACAACAATAAAACTTCTAGTCTCTAATAGATAGTACCATACTATTTATTTTATTTGAGATTCTCATGAATGCAAAATTGTATGCTGTAAGTGTACTGTCTTTGTTATGTTCAAAATTTGTTAGTAATGTTGGTATTCTTTCCTTAAGTAATTATGTAAATGTTATTTACATTACTTTTCTAGCTTCATTCTGTCTTAATTTGTTTTTATCGAATCATACTATACAATGCTATGCCCCCCGCCCACCCCTTCTACCCCTGTTTTGCAAATGTTATCGATCCAAACATATCAAAATATAGTGAGTGCACTCTCCTTGCTAGTATTTGTCCTCCTATTTATGAAAGCATAGTTACACTCCAGTTGGCACCCTTGAGTCTTTGATTGCAATTGGATAAATGATGGCATCATTTGTGCCACTTTTGTTTTTTTCTTTTATTATTTGTGTGTCCAACCTTATCTTATTGCTCCTTTTACCTTTTCGGTGTATAGTAATGACTAATGAATGTATTATTTGTACATTGTAGGCAAGGCAAATGCTCCTAAAACAATAAATGACATGAAACTCATTAATGCGGGGAGAATCCTGGAGAACAATAAGACACTTGCAGACTCGAGGGTACCTGTCGGTGAAGTTCCAGGCGGGGTCATTACAATGCTTGTTGTTGTACACCCTCAATTGTTAAACAGAAAAGAAGGTAATTATTGTTTGTCATTGAGCTTTGTATACATCTATGTAGGATCTGTTCCTTTTCAAACAATTATTAATGGTGATTTTTATTCAACATGCATTTGCTCCAGTTGTAGGGGTAGGATGGATCAATGGTAATGGATTCACTATTATGGAAACCTCATGTTGCTTCTTTATTCTATTTATTATTTAGAAATGTTCAAAATGAGGTTTTCTATGCTGTTGCAGAGCAATTCTTTTATAAGGATGGATTAGGGTTTAGGTCTAGAGGAGGCTGTCTGAAATTTTAATGCATGAATGTCTAGGACTGATTGCTGTGAAGGTGTGATGGGCCTTTTGTTGTTATAGGTTGAAGTTTAGTTGGGGGTTGATCCTTCTTATATGCGGACCTTTAGGAGCATAAGAAGAGCTTGTGCATGTTCCCTTTGTCTTATGTTGATTATAGTTGTCATAATAGCTCGTACCTAACTGGGATTGTGTATATATATGTACCATGAATGAAGGCCTCGAGGACAGTTTTAGGCATGCAACACTTAGTCTAAAGGTTTCTTAAGATGTTTCCTTGGTTTGTGGCAAAAAGGAGCATGAATTTTATTTGCATAGTTCAGTACGTTTCAAAAACTCACACAGTGAAATCTCCGGAAAATGCACGCACTATTAGTTCAGTACCTTCTTTTGGTCTTTAAAATGGAAAATGTGTTGGGGTTTTTGGTGATGATTTTAACAATTCTCTTATGTATCACAAATAAGGTTTTATTCTTGTTC
>CBVK0102460432.1:0-14893 GCA_900067695.1 Picea abies
CTTACTAAATTTGTGAGATAGTCACGTCGTTGCCTCGTTCTTGGAAAACCTCCAACAAAGTCCATGGATATGTTTTCCCATGGCCTTGTATGCATTGGCAATAGACTATGTAGTTCTTGCTTCCTATTGGTGGGCTTGCTAGTACAACAAAGTGTGCATCCTCTTATAAAAGTAGCTACCTCTTGCATTTTGAGCCACTACACATACTTTTGTAAATTAAATATCAATTTTCCAACACCGAAATGGTTTGCAACTTTGGAGGTATAAGCCTCTCTTATAAGTTGTATTCTTTCTCCTTCAGGCACACATGACTTCCCTAGCCGCTAGAGTAGCCCATCTTGGAGATGGTAGTCAACCTTTCTATCTCCTCTTCCTTCTAGAGTTTGACCTTGCAGTTGCTGAAATGTCTCCTTAAGTCCTCATCTTCGATGTATTCCTCTTTGTATGCCTTGTGAGTGAAACACTCCATGTGTACACGAGTGCCCAAAACTATAAGTTTTGGTGCTGGTGGTCTTGATAGTGTGTCTGCCAGTTTGTTTGCATTCCCCTTTTTGTATTTGATCATTAGATGAAATTGCTGTAAAAATCCCATTCATTTTTTGTGTCTTACTTGTTTTGTGCTTGCAAGTTTTTTAAAAATGATGATCAATATGGATGGTATTCTCCTTGCCCAATAAATAGTGCTCCCACTTCTTGACTACTTTCACCTAGGCATAGAGCTCCTTGTTGTATGTAGAGTTAATTTAGGGTTGCTCCATGAAACAACTCCAAATGATTATAGACCGACTTACCTTCTTGCGTCATGATTACGTCCATAGCATACCCACTTGCATTTTTTTCGACTTAAAAGTGTTGGTGCAAATTGGGCAATGCCAAGACTGGTGCTTGACTGAACTTATTCTTCAATTCTTCAAAGGCCTTTCGTTGATTCTTTCCCCATTGAAAATTCTTGCCATTGGTCATTATGGCATGGAGTGTTGTTGCCATAATTGAAAATGATACCATGAATTTTTGAAGGTTTTGGGTTCTCCCACAAAGCTACTTTCTTTAGTTACATTGGTAGGAGCTAGCCATTTAAGGCTGACCTACTTTTTTGCAAGATTAATCTTAAGTTCACCTCTTCCAATCACATACCCCAAGTTAATCAAGGATTGCTCGGAAAACTCACGTTTCTTAATATTTGCCAATAATTTATGTTTTCTTAGTGTCTCCAACACTTTCGTCAAATATGAAATATGTTCTTCTCAAGTAGAGCTAAAAATTAATATGTCGTTTAGGTACATACTAATATAGATGAATCTAAGTAGGGACATAGTACATCATTCATTAATCACATAAAAGTAGATGGTACATTACATAAACCAAAAGACACATTTAACCATTCATATAGACCTTACCTTGTCTTTAAGGTAGTGTTTTGGGCATCTTCTTCTTTGACTTGAACTTGGTGGTATCCTAATTTGAGATCCAATTTGGTGAAGTACTTTACATGTTGTAGCCGATCCAACAAGTCATCGATCATTGGCAATGAGTCTTGGGTCTTGAAAATAATCTTGTTAATAGCTATATAGTTGATACACATCCTTCGATTTCCATTCCTCTTGGGTGCTATGGGAATAGGTGACCCACCTGGTGAAGTACTTGGTTTATCACTACTTGCTCCAACAGTTGCTACACGTGCTTCTTCACTTCATTCGTGTCTAATATGGAATGTCTATACAATCCTATCTTTTGTAAAGGAGAATAGGCAACATTTGTATTTCATGCTCTACTTCCCTCTTAGGTGGAAGTCCTCTTGGAACACTTCTTTGTAAGCTTGCAAAAGCTTCTCCATCTGTTGTTTCTGCTCTTTTGTGCATCCCTTTAGAGATGCCTTTACTTCAATTGATTCATTTCCTTGTTGATTTTCTCTCGAAAAGAGTAATACAAATTTCTTATTTGAATTGATCAGTTTCTTTGCTTGGTTGGTACTTCTTTATCCAAGGAAAACCTTGCGGGGAAACCCAAGGGATGCTTCCCTACATTAGTGAATGGCATCCCTAGTAAAACCATATGTTTAGACTAGTCCCCCTCAAATTAGGTACCTTTTGGCAAGGAACTAGCCAAATCCTCCACGACATTGGCAACAACCGGTTGAGCTAACCCCTTGGGCTAGCTTGGTTCACACTTACCATAGCGATCTTAGATTTACCTTTGTGTGCATTGATAATGAATGATTTACCATCCTTGATTAGGGGGTTATTGGTTGGCTCTCCTCATGAAGATAGCATCTCTCATGTATATGTAGGGGCTTTTGGGTACTACATGACATGCATCAAGTGGCATTACATCTACCTTAACTTTGTCAATAAACTTTGCATTAGTAGCAAATCTAATCTTGCATTGTTTTGTCACCCTTATATCTACATCCTTTTTCACCCATTCCAATGGCTATGAATGAGGATGGTTATGTATTCCTAATCAAAGCTTTATTACCAAGTTCTTTGCTTGTGAACTGGAGTCAAATAGAGCATCCACCTTTGTCTTCATGAGTTGTATTCTTATATGGAAGACCTTTGTCATTCCTTTTCTTCACTATTATTGAGGTTTGTTGGTTTTTAGACCGTGGTAAGCAGATTCTGCACTCAAAGTATAACCCTAAAAACCCTAAGTAACTTTAAAGTTGGAACCCTATCAAAACAACAATCTTCAAATTGTAGAATCAACAAATAAACATTGCACAAAAATAATAACAAGTACACATATGTGTACTCTCAATCACATCTATCTTCTATTGAATACAGAAAGAAGGAAATAAATTGCAATAGCTCATAACTAAAAACTTATTAATCAACATAGTGGTGCACCTTGCATCTCCTTTATAGAATAGGAAGATGGGGGAAGATATAATGTATCTGATCACATGCACGAAGTGCTCAAGGTGACTTAGTTAAACCCTAACCCCAGTGTAAACACCTAGCTCAAGGTGACTTAGTTAAACCCTAACCCCAGTGTAAACACCTAGCATGCTCTAGTTGCATGGATATGTGTGCCAGTTAATTGCGCCTCGACGTGATGCCTGCTTTAGCTTGTTAAGGGCTTCCTTTAACCTGTGCACACGAGTCTTTCACTCGTGCACCTCAAACCCTCTTGATTGATTAATGTATACTTCTTCCTTAATCACATCATTCATGAACAGTGTCTTAACACCCATTTTTCCTTAATCACATCATTGAGGAAGGTTGTCTTTACATCCATCTGATATAATTGCCAACCAAAAAATGATGCTAAAGACATGATAGTTTTGGTATAACTATACATGGCATTGGAGCAAAGGTCTCCTCCTAGTCAAATCTCGTTTTATGGGAGAATCCTCTCACTATAAATTGAACCTTGTACTTTTCTGTGTTGCCATTAGTTGCGTGCTTCACCTTGTACAATCACTTGGAATCACTAATTAATTTCCCTTTTGGTCTAAGCACAATCTCCCACACATCATACTTCATGGAGTTGTACTCTTCCATTATGGCATCTTGCCTTACTGGCTCTCTTGCTTCCTCCACATAAATGGTACGACAATGATTGTAAACTCTTCCACAGTCAGCTTCATCAAGCCTTCACTCACACTCACACTTTCTACCCCCATCTTAAGGCTTCTTACCATCACCTTCTCTGCCATAAGAAGAACCTCTTCATTTCCCAAAGGAGACATGAGTTGAGTGCTTCCTTTATCCGTTCCCCTAAAAACTTGTGGCCCACCTTCTTCCCTCGCCACTCTCCTCTCCCTCTTGATCCAAAATCCATGTTTATCCATACCGCCACTCTTTACAATGTTTCTGGGCAGCCCTTAATCTAGGTTACCTCTTCCCCCCCTCTTGACACCTATTCTCATATCGAGATATCTAGGAGGCCGTTTGGATGATGAACAATAGCAAAGCAGTAGATGAAGAAGGGTTCTAGGCAGAACCCTTCAAGCATGCTCTTCATTCTATGGATAACCACCTAGTCGATTTGTTCAACCATGTGTCTGCATGGGTTTTCTACAGTCTTGGTCACGTCACATTATTCACACGATCCAGAAACTGGGATCTAGTACAAAACCCAACAACTACAGGACGATCATGGTAGGCCACACGTTTTCTAAACTCTATGCTATGGTCCTCATTTGAAGCTCTTCGGGGAGCTTGAGAGGAGGCAACTTAGAGCTAGAGGACATGCTAGATTTCAACCTAAGTGCTAGACCATTGATCACATCCTTACACTTCGGGCCATCTTCGAGGAGGTGCGACATTGCTCTTCAAAAGTCTATTGTTGCTTTGTGGACTTTCAAAAAGCATTTGATTCTGTCCCCTAGGAGGCTTTGTTCCAAAGACTCAGAGACATTGGTATCTTAGAGACCTTACTAACTGCCATCATGCACCTTTATGAGTTGGTCTTTGGTTGTCTACTCACAACACATGGGTTATTAGATTTTACTAGGAGTACCATTGGGGTCAAACAGGGCTACCCCTGTCCCCACATTGTTTGGGATATACATCGACGAGTTGGAGTCCTTGCATGAGCACATCCAGGGTGGAGATGGGTGCCTTCTCCACTAGGTTCTGATTTCTATCCTGCTTTTCGTAGATGATGTGATCCTTTTAACCTCATCCTCCAAAGGGTTGTAGAGACAGTTGGATGCCCTAGCCCTCTTTTGTGACCTTTGTTAGTTGACGGTTAACTTTGGTAAAACCAAGGTCATGATCTTCGATGGGTCGAAGAAGATCCTCTTTGATCACCATTTCTTTTTTAGAGGAGAGGAGATTTAGATAACTGGCATGTATACTTATTTGGGGGTTCTATTCACGAGAAGATTTAGATAACTGGCATGTATACTTATTTGGGGGTTCTATTCACGAGACCTCGCTTTAGTCTGCGACATGCACTTCAACCCCAAGTTAGAAAGGTTTACGGATTCTTGGCCCTCCTTGAGAGGTAGTGTTTCTGAAACCATTTTTAGGACATATTGTCCAAGATGTTGCTCATGGAAACTCTTGTTTGGCCCACAGTTTTATACGGTTCTAAGGTTTGGGGACCTGGTTTACTAGAGTTTGATTGGTCTTCAACAGGGAGAATATAGATCATCCTCCTTTGCCACATCATCAGATGCAAGCAGATAGTTCCTGAGCTCATTGTCCTTGTAGAGTTTGGTGCTTGGCCCTTTTGGCTTGAGACAGTGTTGGGTCTCATCTGACTCTTGCACCGCATTCGGAGTTTCGCTGATACAACGAAGGGATGGGACCAATATCCATACTTGGCCTATTGCTCATTGGAGTGCATTGCATCGGCTAGTTCTTTGACTCATTCTTGATGTTGGCATCCTAGGGTCTCGAACCTCCTAGCATCTATGGGTATTACGATGGACTGGCTCCCTCCATTTAGATATCCCCTTGATGTACGTGACCACCTCTTACCTACTAGACATGAGATGAACACCATCATCAAAGAGGATATCTATAGGTAGTTTGTCTGGGTCACTTGGATAAACCATCAGGGGGGATTATGTTTGAAGATGGCTTTATATGTTGAGCACTTCATGGTTATGAGGGATGGACTCATTGTCCCACCCCATTACACACTTTGCCATTGGATGCGTGCTTTTCGGATCCTCTTCGACCAGTTCAAGGTTGGCTCTCATGAACTTGCGGATTGAGATTGATCGTTCATACATGATCTGCAAGTTGTGCCATCTTTAAGAGGTTGAGATTGAGGAGCACTTCATCTTTAGTTGCCCGATTTACTATGGGATCTGAGGATAGTTCCACAGTCTTTTCAGAGAGTTACATGCACTTGGCTGTTTGTTAAGTACCCTGACTAGAGATGCTTGGCCTTATACATGCAAGAGGTCCTCTGTCTTTGCTCTTCTATACTTTAGCCACATTTGCATTCTAGACTAGCTCCCACCCAGCGAAACACTTCCTTTTTTATAATGTTCTTGACTAGGGGCACCAAGTGGTAGATAGATTGGGATGATCCCATAACAGTGACACGGGGCACTATTTCTACTTTTGTGAGACCCCAACGACATTGCCATATTAGACCTCATATTAGTAGACAGACTAGTCATCGGCTGATGTCCTCCAGATCACAGTGATGGGTTCTTCCTCCAAGACAACAACACAACACTCACTCCAACTCCTCTTCTGATTCCTCTTCTAGACATATGTCTATTTTGATTTTTCTCCATTTGGCCTTGGATGTTAGGAGAGATGGTTCCAGTGGACTAGGGTAGCCTTGTACCATTGGTGCCATAGACTCTCAATCCACTCACCTTGTACATGTCTCTCTTGGATCGCCTCTCTATCTTTGGAGTTGGCTTTCTAGGGTTCTGTTTTACTTCCCGCTTCTTGCTTTTACATAAGAGCCTCTTTAGCGCTCTTGCTTTGTATAAACATCTTTTGTACCTAATAGTCCCATTGACCTTCAATGGTCATTTGTTGGATATTAATACATTTTTCTTATCTTATCTACACCAATGATGGAAGATAGTAGTGCAACATTATTGGGAAATTTCTTTCAAGGATGACTTATTTGGAAAGAAGTCTTTGGAGCACCAACTTGCTTATCTACCTCCTACAATGTTTGGCCAATCCATCTTGGCTTCCTAGATATCCTAGTAGGTAACAATGTCTCTGTACCTTCACTGGAACTTGGCTGATTTGAATTTGCACTTGCTGATTTTTGTGCATCAGTGATTGGGACAACAATTGTTTTTACCTCCTTAACCTCTATTGGAAGTCCTTGTGACCTTGAAGGCCATGCATCTTTATTAACCTTCTCCTCCTGGCCCACTACCATCTTCCTCTTATATGGAACATAAATCTTGTAAGCCTTAGAGGATTCATTTTAGCCAACTAGAATGCCCTTCAAATTGGAGGGTTCAAGCTTTGCCCTCTTTTCCCTCGGGACATGAACGTCAACATTGAAGGGTTCAAGCTTTGCCCTCTTCTCTCCGGGACCCCTAAACACCTTGAAATGAGAAACATTATGTTTCTCCCCTTTGAAAGCTTCCTTTGGAATTTTGTCCTTCAACACTCCGTGAGGACACTTGTTTAGTATATAGTCTACCATACAACATGCCCTTGCCCAAAGAAACATAGGTAGATCTAAGTTATGAACCATAGACTTAGCAGTCTCTATCTTTTTTTTCCACTGAAAAATTCGTAATTTCATTAAGTAGATACAAAATTACATTCGTAGGTATATACTTGCTATGAGGAAATAACTAAGTATATATTAGCTTGTAATGGAAACACAAAGAGAACCAAATTACATTTTATAGGTGCCTGAAGCACTTCCCCAATCATGGGTAAAAGGAGTAGAAAAAAGAAGCCTGAGAGGGCCCAGATCTAGCTAATAAGCCACTAAACATAGTTACAAACATGAAAAATGGACTGGGAATCACCCTGCATCTAAAGGAAATAAGTCAGAAACTGCACGCCCAAGAAAGGACCTCAAAGTGCTAAAGGAAATAAGTCAGAAACTGCACGCCCAAGAAAGGACCTCAAAGTGCGGGAACACTGCGCACTCAAGAGATGGACCTCAAAGCTCCGACCCAACCTCCGCAAAGAAGCAGAAAACCCAGTGACCGTTACGCAATGTACCAGATCCCAAGTCCAGAGACCCAAAACCTAGCCATCATAGCATCGAGAGAGAGAGCCACCAAGGAAGCCCAATACAGATTAGTTCGAAAAAGACTCTAGATCTGCCCCTTGCGGCATTAGCCAGATCAACGCAGAAGCGAAACCAATCTGCAACACGTCCACATCAAGGAGGGCCACACAAACAGACCCAAAAAAAAAAGAAATGCGCACCAGATCCACCAAACCAGTTCTGTCGCAGGCAAGTTCAGAAATTTGGGCACCGGCGGAAGAGATAACCGTATACGCCCACGAGGGCGAAGCCACCAGCTATTGCGAGCTATCGTCAGCCAAGCTCGAGTATAGGCAAAGGAAGATGCAACGACTGGATGAGGAACCAGGCGCCTACGGCAAGGGAGGCGGCTAGGGAAACCCTAGCCGCACTCCATCTACTTAGTAGTCTCTATCATGGATTCGTTCTTCATTTTGCAATCCCCTTCTGTTGTGGACTGTAAGGCACTGCAAACTCCCTCTTGAACTTTGCTTCTTTTCAAAAGGATTAAAAGTCATTAGAGTTGTACTCCCCTCCATTTTTTGATCTCGGTGCCTTGATCTTCCTCCCTTCCTAGTTCTTAATAAGAGCTTTGAACACTTAGTAGAACTAAGTCATGAACCATAGACTTAGTAGTCTCTACTATGGACTTGGTCTTTCTTTTTGCAACTCCATTCTATTGTGGGTTCTAAGGCACTATAAAATCCTTCTTGGTCCTTGCTTCTCTACAAAAGCATTAAAAAACATTGGATATACTCCCCTCCATTGTCTGATCTCATTGCCTTGATCTTCCCCCCTTTCTAGTTCTCAATAAGAGATTTGAACTCTTGGAACTTGTTAAAGGCCTCATCCCTGGTCTTCATAAAATATACACAGGTTTTATTGGAAGAATTTTCAATGAAAGTAACATAATATAGATTACATGTCAACGAAGATGATGACGTGGGTCCATAGGCATCTGAATGAATAAAATCAAGAATCCTTCTTGATCTATGCTCACTATTTGGGAAAGCAGCTTTGGCATGCTTGCCAAGTGCACATCCCTTGCACACTTCTCTCCTCTCACCTTGAAATTAGCAAATCCAACCACCATATCTTTCGAAAGAAGCAAAGGTCCATAGTTCAGGTGCCTGGATCTTCTTTGTCGAAGCTCACACAGAGTGTCATTGCTAGTCAACAATGTTCTATGCTTCATGGGATTTGCTAACAATCTATAAAATCCACCTGCTCTGAATCCTCCTGCTAAAACTCGACCAATATCAAGGCTATGACATCTAATGATCACTCCTTGATCATCAAACTCAACCCTGTGCTTCAAATCTATTAGACAAGAAACTGAAAGAAAAATTTCAGTCATACCAAGAACATACAATACCTCATGGAGCTCCATAACTTCTCTTGGTGGCATGCAGGATGAGATACAACCCAATCCAGTCACCGGCTACTAGCTGTCATCACCAAGATCCACGTGCATGTCAATATCTTGTTCCTATAATCTAAATAAAACTGATTTGTTTGCTCCACTTTCAACATACCATCCAACACTTGAAACTGTGTTGGTGGAAAGGAATGACACCATGGCAAAGGTTTTATCAACCTGGCAGTAAATTGGTACACACCCGAAGCATAGTGACCATGTTTCTTGCACTTGAAGCACTTGATATGTCTCCAATCCTTCTTCTGTTGGTTAGAAGAACCCGAGTCTTCCTTCTTCTTTTGACCTAGATCCTGATTTCTTTCCTCCTTTCTTCACCTTCTTGATGAGGGCTAGGTTGGGTATATCCTCATAGTTGGATAAAACTGTCTCCAACCTTGTTTCCTCCCAGACAAATGCATCCCTCAAGCTTTTGAAAGAGGGTAGCTTCTCATGAGCACATATATCCTGTACAAAATGATGCTAAGATGGACCAAAACCATTCCAAATTCCAATTGATTTGAACTAGCTCATTCTCTTCTATCTTGTCACCAACTGTGACTAGCTGATCCCTCAACTTTGTGATCTTTTCTCATGTGGGTACTAGAAAATTTGTTGTTCAAGAGCATTCTCTTAGACATGTTCTCACTCTAGTACAAGGTGGCTAGGGCAGTATGCATTTCCCTAGCCGTCTTCTTCTTTGCGATATGAGGGATTAGATGATCCTTCACGGCATCTAGAGCAATTTGTTTTGGCTCTGACTGACTTCCTATTGTGCTTGGCCCACTCCTTGGGATATGTGGGAAGTGTGAACTTCTTGGAAAAAATATTAAAAAATTACAAATTACAAATATAAAAAATAAATATAGACATAAAGATCCAAAATTTTTAGAAACTAGAAAATTTACAGAACACTTGGAATCCCTTCAAATCTCGATTTTACCCATCACCTACACAATGAGAGATTGTGAGAGCTCTTTCCGTACATCTGAAAGTGACAAAATAGCAATGAAAAAATGTTTTTTATAGTCAAACACGTAGGACGTGTCTAGGGCACGTGTCCTAGCATGTCTATATCTGATACATGGGATACAGACACGGCCCCCTAGTTGGACGTGTCCTGTTTCATAGGATAGATGTGATTGACAGTTTAAATTTGTTTTCTTGCTGTTATTATTTTTCTGCAATGTGTTTGTAGATTCTAGGATTCAAAAATTGTTGTTTTGATAGGTTTCCAACGTTAAAGTTACCTGGGGTTTTAGGATTATTCTTTGAGTAGATAATCTACTTACCATGGTCTGAAAAACAACATGGTATCAAAGCGCTTTTGCTGAAACTTTCTAGGAATCCATGTGTGGATACGATCACAAACTATGAGAGGGGATTGTCAAGAGGGTTTCAAGGGCAGGATGCCCAAACTTCAATTAGTAAAAGCAGATATGGACATGTGAAGGGTTGTGAGGTGTGATGCCCTAGTTGTTCCAAGGAGTGGAGTGTTATTTTGTGTGCCTCAGAAAGTGATTTGCCCCTGTTTGAGAAAGTGATTTGCAACCTTTGAGTCTCCTCAAAATTGGACTTTCCTCAGGTTCAAAGAGTTTACCACAAAAGGTAAAGCCCACATATCTGATAACTCTGCTTTCGTATTAGTTCTTTTCCCTGGGGCATTTTGAACTTCAAAGAAATGAGATTCGGAAATATATAACACAGCCCCTGCTCCACAACACGGAGGGTGCCCTTGGCGGGCCCCATCAAAAAAACCCCAGGGTATGCCTCTATCAAATGGAGGCATGATTGGCTTCTTAATGTTGGGGCTTTTTTGCTCATATTTAAATTCTTGAGCTAGCTTTGAAACCAGTCCTGCTACTATCACTGGAGACATAAACCTGGAAAATACAAACATTTCGAGCCCACCAGATGAAATATATTAAGAAAAAAGAAAGGGAAGAAAAATCCTTGATGCCAGCATCGTCCTTCCATTTGTTTAGCCATACGCTGAGATCACCTTCCGGCACTTGGAAAATAAATTTTAGCGTAGCTGAAGCCTCTGCCATTGCCTTCTGTGTGAAAGAATAAGAGACAAACAGATGTTGAGCTGTCTCCTCGTCATCCTTGCACAATGCACATCTGTTAGGCCCTATCCAATCCCTCTTTAGTCCGTTGTCCCATGTAAGCTCTTTATTTTCCAGCATCAGCCACATCAGAATCTTCGCCTTAAATGGAGCATTGACCCCCCAGATAAAAGGCCACCACAACTTCTTGTCACCCTTGAATGCGTCCTCTGCTAACGAAAGATAGCCCAGCTTCATTGTGTAAATCCCTGACTTCTCGTCTCTCGACCAACAGAGAGAATCTTCTTCTTCCTCATTTAGCTTAAGAAAATTTGAAGTCAAAAGACCTGTATAGACCTCCCATTCCTCTGTTATGTCCTCCTCTAGATCAAGGATTTCTGCCAACTGCCATGAACTTCGTCCAATGCAGTTGAATTCCCTGGCTCGAGCATCCCAAACAGTGTACATCCCTCAGTCGTGTAAGTCTGCAATCAGCTCCTCAGAAAGTTTGAAACACAGACCCAAATTCATCCATGAATCCTCTCCAATTCTTATATTCTTCCCATTACCCACTTGCCATATTAACCAGTCTCCAATCATAGGAAATACTTCGATCATAGCTTTCCACCCTATCGAACGGTTTACCCCCTACTTTCTTGGCATTCTGAGCCATTCCACAACCGTCATTCCAGGAAAATATTTGGAGTACAGGACTCGGCCCCATAACATCTTATTATGGATAAGTCTCCCTTGTCCTATTTCTGGGGTCGACGTGTTAGGTGTCGGATACTTCGTGCCCTCCATGTCTCATATCCTCATGTCATGCAACTTAGCATTTATTTTCTATTGAATACAAAAAGAAGAAAATACACTGAATTAGCTCAAAATAAAAAACTTGCTAACCAAGACAATGGTGTGCCCTGCATCTCCTTTATAGAATAGGAAGATCAGGGAAGGTACAATGTATCTGGTCACATGTATGAAGCGCTCAAGTTGACTCATTCAAATCCTTATCCTAGTCTAATCACCTAGTGTGTCCTAGCTACATGTATAAGTGTGCCTGAACTAGAAAACGAACTAGAGCATGCAAGCACACATCCCCTTCCTTGAGAACTGTGTGGCATGCCGTCTGCCTAAGTTGGATTCTTACCTATGCAAGTGCCTTAGGCAACCTAGTGATCTGTACCCTGTCTAAGAATAGATCATGCAGGTGTTCTAAAACTGATTTGAACTGAAAGCGGAACTGAAGCAAACTGAAAATTGCTAATTCTGGAGTAGTAAAATGGATTTAACTGAAGGTGGCATAACTAGAAATATACTAAGATTGGCACATGCATGCACCCTCTACTCTCCTATATGACTGTGCCTCCTTCACACTGCTGTGCACAGGGACCAAGGCAAACTGCTGTCATACTGCTGCGGTATGAACCTACAATAAATGCACCCTTACTTCTGCTGTATGGACCTGCTGGCTGAGTGCACTACTATTGTCGATAACACTATCTGAGCTAAGCAAGGTAAAATTCTAACAAGGCTGTTCATGTTCACCTCCCTTTGCACTATGTATGCTAAAATCAATCTATGCATCTACATGCGAGTTGCTCTGTATTTGATTTGGGCTGTTCATGTTCACCTCCCTTTGCACTATGGTACAAGCAATCTTTGTATCTACATCTTAGTTGCTCTCTATTTGATTCCCCGAGTCCATGCCTTGCATGTTCTTCTAATTGGGATGCTCCCTATTACGGTTCTTTGGATGCAATTCATGATGAAGCTTCAAACACTTCTCTTTGGTGTGACTATCTATGCAACAATGGTCAAATGGTTATTCGGATCCTTGCATTTATGTGCAGTGGCGATGATCTTCTTACCTTTTCCCTTCCACTTCTTCTTTCCTCCCTCCTTGGAAGAGCCCTACTGGTCTGTTGGCTTTGAACTACTTGGCTGTCCTTTCTTCTTGTCCATTTTGAGGTACTGTGCTTGTACATAGTGCTCATTGGTGGACTTGGGCTTGAAGAGCATTACTTGCCTCCTTAAATGTTTGTGTATTCCACCCAAATGCTTGATGATAACATCCATGTTTTTGGGGGAAATTCCCAATTGAATGGCTTGTTTTTTGAATTCAGTGCTGTACTCTTGTACACTTTGCCCTTGTGTTTGCCAATAGTAGTGCCAACTAATCCTTTGGTCCTCTTCATACCTGATGGGATAATCTAGGATTTAATGAGGTCTTTAAATGCCTCCCACTTAATTACTGGTGGATCATTCTCTAGCCCAAGTGTTTATTTATAGCTTCCCGCCAAGTTTGGGCATGTCTTTCTAGCTTTGGTCAGGCAAATGCTATTTTATGCCCTTTGCTTACATTAGGGACATAAAATAAACTTCCATTTGTTGCAACCAACGAGTCAATTCAACGACATCGATCTCTACTGCATAGGTCTTGATATCCACTTAACTTCTGCTCTGAACAAATGCTGAGAAGATGGGTCATTGGATCTCCCATTTTATTTCCTTGGCTCTTCTTTTTTCTATCTTTGGTTCTTTTTCTTTGCATCTCTTGTGAGAGTTGCTCTGCTCCTTGAAGGGTCCAAACTCGCTTTCAAGAGTTACCATCAATATGGCCATACTCTTGGAAATGTCAAAGACTTGTGATTCTAACTTTGCAAATCTTGCCTCTGATTCATTTTGGGTTTTTCTTTGTGCTGATCCGCAATGCTTGAGACTGGAGTCTGTTGCTTCATGTTACTTGTGCCAATCTCTGGATCCACAAGGTGCAGTTCTCATGCTGATTTAGATCTAGTAAGCATATTTTATAACCTTTTCCACAATAACTCCCAATGAAAACCATTTTGGTACCATATGATCTGGCACTGCCTTGGATATTCCTATGGACAGTTTGTCACAACAAATTTTAGTAGTACTACTGCAAATACAATGAGGCTATGCTTTGTCATGTAGTAATTTACTTACGTGTAAGCTTTTAAGTGAAGATTTTTGAGGAATTAAAGGCTGCCAAACAGTTTCGTCTTTTGACCTCTTGTTGGGCTCTAAGTTCAAGGTTCCAAATCTGTCTTTGCTGCTGTTTTATGACAGCAAACAGATCTGATCAAACTCCACCTCAAATGCTACCTTTAAACTGATCAAGAGCATCCAATCATCAGTTTAATGCATGTGTTAACATCAGTTACGAAAACACTTGCTAACTTACGAAGCCAAATGGCCTCGCTACTGGCCTGACTGGTTGACATGTACTCTGCCTCGACTGAACTCAAAGCTACTGACTTCTGTTTTCGGTTGAACCAGGAAACAACTCTTGACCTCGATCCAAAACAACACCATGAGGTGCTCTTCCTGTCAGTGGCACATCCTACCCAGTCTGAGTTTGTGTAGCCATCCAAACTCACCCCATCTCCTATGACATAGTTCAAACCAAAATCCACTGATCCTGCAATACACTTTAGAACATGCTTTGCCCCAATCCAGTGAACCCTCCTAGGCTGCACCATATATTGGCTGAGAGTGTTCATAACAAAACAAATATCTGGTCTAGCATTGACCAGATACATCAACGACCCAATCAACTACCTGTATCTCGTAGCATCCACCAACTCAGAATCTGACGCACTAAGCTTCTTCCAGTTGGTGACCATAGGTGTAGACATGGGCCTGCAGTCCTCCATATGGAATCTGCTCAAGATGTTTGCTGCATACTTCCCCTGCCCCAGAAAGATATGACCCTCCTCTTGCCAAACCTCCATGCCCAAGAAATAGTGCATCAAAC
>CBVK0102460453.1:0-11811 GCA_900067695.1 Picea abies
TTCAAGGGGGGAGACATCACACAATACCTCATCTTTGAAGGGATTTATGTCATAGGGCAGGAAACATTGTTGGTTTCCGCAAAGATCACTCCCTTGGTGGAGCCATCCGATGGTGTATGGTTGTGGGTGTGGACTGCTTGACGAAATTCACTAATATGAGTTTCTTATAGCTACCACTATCAACAATGAAGTGCATTAGAGTACTCTTCACCCACATCTATGAATGAAAGAGGCATTCACCTTCCTCTAGTTCATCAGGTTCACCATGCTGGATCTCGGTGGTAGCAACAGTGGCACTGGGTTCTGTGTCAATGATACATCTTTATTTTTTTGGTTCTGACTTAGAATCAGAACCCAAATATGATTCAGAGGCTTTCACGTTGGCCACCAATGATGGCTTTGAGTGACATTCAATAGTGTTATGTCAGGGGCTCTTATGGAACTCACACCACTTCCCGATGTCTTTCTTTGTCTTCCCATTNCTCTTATGGAACTCACACCACTTCCCGATGTCTTTCTTTGTCTTCCCATTTTCCTTCGTTGTTTGTAGTTTAGAATAGTTGTTGCAAGGATGTCCATCCTTTCTCTATCCTTAGTTCTATAGGTTGGGGCTTCCTTTTCCCTGTTACTGTTGTGAGGGGTTCACAGACCCAAACTGTCTCATCTTTTGTTTAAGCTTCTTCTCGATTTTGACAACATATCGATAGGTCGTGCCCAAGGATGAGATGTTAAGAAACTCCATTTATGTCTGGATGTATTTATGCATACTGTCACGGTACTTGAGAACCAAATGTTGCTTAGATTCTTTGATACCCAGCTTGGTGCGCAAGGCATTGAAGACATTGGTGAAATCTAATAATGTTTAGTCCCTTTCATGTCACAGTGTGGTCCATCTTGTATATAAGTCATCATAACTTCCAACAAGGTAGTATTGTTCCTTAACAAAATCCTTGAAAGAACCCCAAGTGGGTGTGACTACGAACAATGGAGATTCCTTTGTTTCCTTTTTCTAACATAAAGTCTCCCACAAATCTTTGATATGGGGGATGACCTTAAGGAGAAAAAATGTAATATTTTCTCTATAATAAAAGTTATGGATAGAAAAATACCCTTCTAGAAGTTTTAACCATTTGTCTACAACATATACATCTATATGACCTTCAAATATAGGAATATCAAAATTGATCTATACCTTGAAGGGGGCGGTACCTCCGCTCGAGGAAAATGCATCGCATGTTGGCATTCGTCGAAGAATTTGTGCAAAATTATCCATCATCTGATTCCTCTGTCATTCGAGGGCTTCCTCGAGAAACAGTTTAAAGGGATATCCTACCCCATCATCTCTCTTTTCTTCTCCCATGGGCAACCATCGGGCTCAACAAGGACAATCTTGCAAAGGCTCAAATGGTTTGAGTCCCAACTGCTTATACCTTGACCTCATTGGGGACATGCACAGAGAAACAAATGAATAGAATACCAATCTGATACCACTGATCTATATTTATGAGAGAAATAAAATGAAACACAGATCTATAAAATTAACACAAAGATACAGTGAAACTTGACTTATATTCAAATAAAGAAATCTGTTGAAAACTGTAAAATGCAGAATGAAAACAATCTTGCTCGAATGGTGGTAGATAATCCCTGAGAAGAGATGTGGCGAATACACACATTCATATGAGCACATTACAATGAGGCCTCCAAGCCGTTTTATCATTAATAAGTAATCATAAAACCCTATACATCCAAAAACCTAACCCTAGGAGATGAAGTGCCAAAATTCATGTGGGCCCCGATGGTGTAAGTTCGTACATCAACTTCCTGTGGTCATCACATTTGCATACGATCTTCATTTTAGGTGCATGATATCCCATTGTAAAGGTCTATCTGAGAATACACATGTTTTCATCACACTCTGAATCTATCTACAATGTGACTGTAGAGAGCCCAAAAAACATTCTTTAGAACCTCAAAACGACCCTTAAAGTTTAGGACCTGAAAAGATAGAAAACAACTACCAAGATAAAAAATGTATGTGAGCCAGTTGGAATAGGTGGGTGGCCACTGATATCCACTTGGATCAATCAATAGGATCTAGAATCATTTTTTCCAACCTGTTGAATGATTTTTCAACCCCTACAAAGAGTAGGGACTCGGGCTGAGTGTCAAGGGGGATCTGAACTTGCGAAATTTGGACAATGGATGGGATAGGGACAGTGGCCCCTAGAGTCATCATGAAAGGGTAAGTAGAGATGTGTGAAATAGTGTCGATATGATGGTGAGGGGATGATGGAGTGGAATATGGGGTATCCACAGTTGAATTAGGTGGTTGGTGGGTGATTTCTTTGATGACAGAGGTGGTATGGGTCTTGACTAGTGGATCATCAATAATAGTGATGATGGGAATGGAAGAGGGAAAGGAGGTAGTGGTGTGAGTAGGAGGTGGAAGGGAATATAGAGGAATGGCCTCAGTGATAATGGGGTCGGTGGTATACTTGGACAGAGAATCAGTGTGTGGTTTCTTCATAGGAAAAGTGGAAGCAAAGACCTCACGTAACTGCTTACCTGATATAGTGGAATCATCTGGGATGGAGGAGAATGGGATGTAAACTGCCCCCCTAGGTAGTTTATCATCTTCACCTTTGTCTTCCTTTTCCTCTGAACTTGAAGGCGTCCGATATCTCTTTTTCAAGCTAGGGCCTGCACCGAGCATCTGTGCAAGAGTTGACCATTGCGAGATGGGAAGCATCAAGTAGGCAATACCTGATATTTTATTTTCCTTTATAACTCTCGGCCAAGACATGACTTCATTTTCCAAGAGGGCCTCATCCAGGTAGAATGGAAAAGGAGGAGTGTGAAAAATGGATGGAGCCACACCTAAAGGCCTCACAAAAGTATAGTACGGTTCATGTCGAACCAAATGTTATGGGTGTGTCAGTTGAGTAGTGCCTACGAAGTCCTTGCGCACAGTGTGGAAAGTATAAGGTCATTGTTCCATTGAAGAAATGCAACATCATGGTTTGTCGAGTGAGTGACAACAGTGTGACTATGCGAGGGGTTGAAGAGCTTGGAGATACGACTGTTAGGAGCATGGGAGATGCTTTGAACTTGAGGTAGCTAACACTTCTACATGGTGAACATGACCAACAAATAACCATATATGAATTAGGTGGCTTGTTCATGCACATCAACACAGTCTTGCAACATCTCTATGGGCAGGTATTTTCACCAGTTCAAGGGTGCACCATTTTTACTAAACTCAACCACTGCTATGGAGTCAAGTGTGCACTCACCTCGTGAGTAGTTCTTCATGACCTTGCCTACGATGATATATCAGGAACAATGGACCTGCTCATTATTAATGGGTTCAATCTATTCTCCATTACCTCCTCACCTCGTGCCATTTTTGAAGTAGAGACTAATCTCACCCCTTTTCGGTCGTGCTTCCCTAAGCCATAGATGCCTTGTGTTACATATCCCCCTTCCATGGAAAGACAAATAAACTTGTGAATATATTCCACATGCATGGGGTAGGCTTTGTTTAGACATAAGGTCCCATCATGTACTCTACTGATAAGAAAACTGGTGCATCGGAAAACTTCTCCAGTAGTGTCGAACACTAGTAAGTCACGCAAGTTCAATATGGTAGTGTCCGAGAGGGGTAGGAAAGATGGTTTCCACTCCCATTGAAATTCATCGATCGGTAGGGATGAGAAATTCATGAATGTATCGATATCCATATGTGAGTACTGTGATGTGTCTATAAGATCAATGTCGAGCAGTCGATTATGCTCGACCTTCCCATGGAGATCACCCAAAAATTCAACCCGTGGATCAATAAATTTTGTTGGAATAGTGACTTTGGGAATGGACCCTCAACCGAACGTGTGAACCAATATAGAATACATGTGTTGGAATATGAATAAAACAAGTGTAGAAATGCATGGGTACAACCTCACAGAATTCTCAGGGGGCTCTAGGACTGGATATGCAACTAACTTGAGGAAAACACAATAACGTTGAGTGGTCGGGAAAGACAAGTTTATAGGAAACATCTAGGAGGTGACATGACGAGAAGTCATTCAAATATATAGCATGGAGGTAACTCGATATTAATGTCAGATATGACCATCAAACCTAGCAAAATCTAAGAGGGGATTTGGGCAATAAAGAGAATAATAAAGAAAATGATAGAGGGATATCAGAGTGAACGTAGAGGTAATTTCCACACCAATGATTAACTCGAAAGGTATTGAAAGTTGGTGGACTTTAAATGATGAAGACCACTAGTGATAGGACAGTGAGAAAAAGGATACCAACGACGTTTAACTAACAAAGTGACAATGACAAGGCATGAATTTTGAACTTGGAAGATACTAAATACTAAAGGATTTGATTTATACCTCCCCAACCATAAAGGTGATACCCAGGCTGGACAAATTGACAATGAAAACTAGACACTAAGACTAGTGATAGTTGGAAACATCACCATTTTATGGAAAAAAAAGGGGAAACAACAAAACAATTGAAAATACTACCTACTATATCCATTCTCGGTGACATGAGAATTCCACAATTTCTCTTATTGAGCATAAATGTAGGGATTCAGGTGTTTACCATTCACCCATCCTATATGAAGAATGCCATCGAGTTGCACGAGTTAGATATCTTGGGACTCACGAATTTCTGCAATGATAAAGGGTTTGAACCAATGCATTTGTAGTTTCCCTGGATGGATAAAGGGTTTGAACCAATGCATTTGTAGTTTCCCTGGATGATTTATATACTTACTATAATATAACAAAAATTGATCACCCCATGCAAACGTATTGGTCTTAATGTTCTTGTCATGCCAAGATTTATGTCGATCCTTCTCCACATTTTAATGAAAATCCTCTAGAAATAGAGATTTGTCCAATTCCAATAGTTATGCAACCCATTCCACAACTAATTCGTTAGCGGTCATGTGAGTGACTTGTGGAATATATAAACTTGGAGTGATGAGCTCGACAGGGACAACTGCTTCTCTCCCATAAACTAGTTGGAATGGAGTATAATTATGAAGTTTCTTTGTAGTAGTTTAGTAAGCCCATAATACTGCGGGAACTCGATCATCCCATTCATCTCATTTTTCACAACATACTTTGATTAATCCCCTCTCTAGTATTTTTTAAAATTCCTCCATTGTACCATTGTCTTGCAGATGATACAAACTGCTCTTATGGTGTTGAATGAGAAATTCTTGAGTAAGAGTATCAATATTCTCATTGATAAAGTGTGCTCCTTGATTGCTAGTTAAAATCCAAGGGAACCCAAATCTAGTGATGATGTTCTCAAATATGAATCGAACAATTGTATCTGTATAACAATCACGAACAGTCGTTGCTTCAACCCAGCGAGTTAAGTAATAAATNNCACGAACAGTCGTTGCTTCAACCCAGCGAGTTAAGTAATAAATTGCGGTGATGATGTATATGTCCTTTAAGTGTTTAGTCTATGGATTGATGGGACCGATGAAGTCCACGACCCACTTCTTAAAGGCCTTCAATCTTTGAATAGGGTGTAATGGTATCTCATCCCTACACGACGTCTTACCAACCCACTAACAAAAATCACATGTTTTGGCATAGTTTTTGGCATCATTGAATATAGTCGGCCACCACAATCATGTCTGTAATATATTTTATGTTGTTGTGTTACCTCCAATGTGGCCTCCCATAACTCCATTGTGACACTCGCACAAGATATCCAATATTTCACGTTCAAGCAAAATTTTTCCGAGGATATTATCCAATCCCAACTTGTACAATTGACCTACAATCAACTGATAGTATATAACATGGAACACTAGGTGTCTCTTTTGAGTTGCGAAATAACCATTAGGGAAGACACCCATGCTCATAAATAAGGCAATGTCAGACAAGTAATCAGGAATAGCTTCAACTTTGAAAATATCTACATCTGGGAGCTGGTCATCTATAGCTCTGCCACTTTATCCTAACTCTAGTGTATAAAAATGGTCAAGACACGCATTTATTTTACCTGGATTAACAATGACTTCAAAAGAAAATTCATGAAACAACAACAATCATCTACAATTTTTTCCTTCCAGCATAGGGTTATTAACCATATATTTTAATGTAGAATGATCAGTGAAGAATTTAAAATGACCACCTAATAGGTAATGTCTAATTTTTTGTAAAGAATAAACCATTTCCAAACCTTCCATTTTAGTGGTAGTGTAGTTGCACTCGACCTGAGAAAGATTC
Source organism: Picea abies (assembly GCA_900067695.1). Classification (NCBI taxonomy): domain Eukaryota; kingdom Viridiplantae; phylum Streptophyta; class Pinopsida; order Pinales; family Pinaceae; genus Picea; species Picea abies. Next base: position 6,273 of record CBVK0102460453.1, read on the forward strand.
TTGCTAGAAAAGTAGATGGGATGATCTAGGTTTCCTTCACCAAGTTGCACCCAAAGAAATTCCAGAAGCATCAATGTGTACATGGAATTTCACTTTCTAGTTTTGGTATACCAGAATAGGGGTAGTACTCAACTTTTCTTTGAGGGTGTAAAAATATTGATTACACTATGGCTTCCAATTGAAGGCTTCAAATTTCTTCAACAATTTCTCCAACGGGGAAGTGATGCTTGTGTAATTCTTGATAAATTTGTGGTAGTATCTAGTGTGTCCCAACATTGAACGCAACTATTTAACACTCATAGGCAGAGGCATATTTAGTATCACAACAACCTTTGTAGGATCAACTAAAACTCCTTCCCTGCATACTATATGTCCTAGTAGATTTCCAAATGGTACACAAAAAATACACTTCTTCAGGTTTAAATAAATTTGTATTTGTCTACAATGATAAAACATTAATTGGAGTAGACCTATGTTCTCCTTCAATAGGTTGTACACAGTCCACACAGCCATATACACTTCAATAAATTTATGAATAAGTTCAAGAAATGTAGCAATAACAATGCAAGAGAAAAAAGTCAGGATGTTCTTCAAACCAAAGGGCATAACATTATAAGAAAAAGAACCCCATTATGTAGTGAAGGTAGTATTTCTTTTACATTATAAGAAAAAGAACCCCATTATGTAGTGAAGGTAGTATTTCTTTTATCCTTTTTTTCAATTCTAACCTAATGGTAGCATAAAAATCCATCTGTAAAAGAAGAGGATTCATTTCCCTCCACTTGATCAAGAACTTCATCACTAAAAGGAGTAGGAAAAGGGTTTTGTAAACAAGATTAGTTCAAACTCCTTTAATCCACATAGACTCTTATATCATCAATATCCTTCTTGCTCTGGATTGCAATAGGAATGATCCATGTGGCCTCATCCACAAGGAAAACTAGCCCAACTAATAACATTTGATCTATCTCCTTCTTAACCTTCTCCTTGAATCGAGGATTTAGACAATACAATCTATGCTTAACAGGCTTAGAATATGGTTTTAATTTGATCCTCATCTCTCCCAACTCTCCCTTAATCCCATTTCATTCCGAAAAACTTGTAGGAAAGAGATCCTCGTACTCCCGCAACAGAGCTTGTATCTCTGTCATAGTTTTATCATCCCAATAATCACCTATGGATGCCATATTATGATTATCCTCACTCCATATATTTATGTTTCACAGCCTCAAGGGTTGAGTGTATGATCGACTGATATCACCTGATATAGTATCCTGGACTTCTCTTGTTCTGGTGGATCCCTGAAAGGTTAAATGTCTAAGTTCCTCCAAGTCTTCAGAATCCTATGGATATTTATAAACTTTACTACAGGCCATGGGAGTCTTACCAAAGAATGAGAAATCATGGAAGAATTGATTATGAAGTGTATTCCAACATATTGTTTGTATTATTGTTTCCTTGTGCACGTACTAGGATTTTAGAATTGTTCCCAGAGAATGAAAGAATCGATACATGTCCACAGATAGCATGGGAGTTGTGCATTGTTCCACACTTGTAAATGTGTGCAACTAGGTTAGACTAACCATCATATATTTCCAAGGATAGAAACTGCCGCTTCTTCTTTCGATCTTGTACCAGCTATGGTATCTATGTTAGTGGAAGGAACCAATATTGTATTGCAAGCTTGGATTTATCCCAAGTGGACAAATTTTATCTATGAGTATCACACCACCTGGATGGAGAATACTTCAAGGCTAGGTCAAGTGATGAGAGTTTGTGTTCTATCACAACCCCACTCTCCAAATTAATGAGAAAATTTTGTAAATACGAGGTACCATCATATGTTAGACACTCCCTGATCTCTGTTCTAATCCACCTTAGTACTTGGACACTTGCACAACACCTTGAAAAGTTCTCATACCTACCTGATTTTGAGTTGTCCCAAGAATCTTTGGAGTCTTCATTAGCAGATTGAATGTGTTATCTCTATAAGTCACCCTCAGACTGCAAATGAGCTGAGCCTAGAAACATTTGAACATGGATGTGTAAATTTGTTTATATGCAGGTGGATTAACCAAAATAACAAGAGAGAAGAAGGCATCAAATTGTCTACAAGATTATTTTATCGAGCATGGAGTCAAAGCAACCTAAATATTGAATGCACTCAAGCTGCTTATCAAATGAAAATTGTGTAAATAGAAAAATGGGGAAGAAAACATAAATCATAAAGTTCATCAAACGAAAGATCCTTTATATCAATTGAACTAATCAAGATGCTTGAATAATACAATGATAAATAGGAAAGCTACAACATAGTCTCTACTTCTCATAGATCTATTAATCAATGATAGGCTTTGATTCTCAAAAAAATTCATTTTATTCAAGTAAGAAGAAAGAAAAGGTATAAACAGACTGATAAAATAACTCTCATAGATCCTCAATGGCAGATATGGTTCAGAAAAATCATGCCTTCAGGCTTACATTCATGTATCCATTGAAACTTGCCTCCTAAAATTCTCTCAGGTCTTGGATAAAACCCCTCTTGGGTCTTTTAGAAACTGACTCCCCCTCCACATTATTGTGTTCATCTAATATATAAAAACTACATAAAAACAAACTTCCAAAGAAAATGGATCTTGGGATTAGATGGCATACTAAATTTAGGATTTTGAATCAGATTGAAGCTCCTCTCCTACAAATTAGGGTTCAAACCAATATCTGACACTTCGACTTCATTTGATGCCACATCTGTTATCTTTGATTATATGAGGTTATCTTTAGATATTAGCTCCCAATTGGTCCTTAATATGCTCCTCAAATTATGAATTCATGCTTAACTTTGACTGATTGCCACATGCCTTTTGATTGTTGATATGTCTACCTAAAACTTTGGAAGTTTTTTAGATTTCTTCCTCAATTTTGTTTCTTTTGCTTCCATCTGCAAATAATATCTATGATTGTTTCTCTTGAATCCTCATACTGCCAAATGTTGATAATGTACTTCCAATCTATCATAATCATTTTCACGAATTAATGCAACAAGTTCACACAAGGCCTTAGGTAATAGCCACCAACTAATAAGACGAAAATTCTCTATTTAAATATCGTGACACCAAAGTTGTTTGAGAAAAGTATAATTCCATGAATTGCGTGCGGAGTCAAAAACCTCCAGCATGCATCTGTAAAACTAGGAGAATATTGCTTGAGAGTGGATCCATCTCAACAAATAGTTGCATTAGTTCGTATTGTGCCATGAGATTTGATTTCCTCCTTTAATTTTTTTCTCATGAAGAGCCTCCTAGGGATGGGCAAGTATACCAGGCTTAAAATCACATCTCTATTGTTATCTCAGATGATCTGCAAGTGCAAAGTATTTAAAGCAGGGCATCTCCCAAGTTGTTTTCAGCAATAGATCTCTTGTTGTGTTCTCACTGTCCAACAACTTTTAAACTTGAGTTGTACTATTTTCAATAGAAAAGTAATAAGGCGACCATCCTCTAGAAAATATTTTCTATAATGTATCCTCTAGATTAGGTCTACAAGCTCATAAAGACACTTGCAAGAGGACATATCCAATACAACGAAGAAGATTTTGATCCATAACAAAAAATCCTATAGTGTCTAAACTCTAGGCCATTGGATTGACACCAATAGTAGAAACACCCTCATATGAATGAATCACCTGATCTTCCCTGTAACTTGCAAACATTAGTTCATTGCTTGCATTTCACATTCATCAACTAAAAAAATTTCTCGATCTAACAAATTAGAAACCAAACCAAACTGGCAGATTTCATTAAAATATAATCATACTAAATAATTAATGTTGGAAGTGAATGCACATCATCATGTTTAACCAAGGAAGTCCAACCCAGATGCACAGGGCATGAGGTTATGAGAAGCCAATTATTAAGGATTGTAGAATTTGTTGAGATGTCTTATTTTACTGTCACGCAGGATGGTCACAATCCTATGGCCATAACCTACCAAGATTTCTACACAGACTGCCCCAACACAGTTCATAGCAGAGGAACTCCCAACAAATAGCCCGTCATTCTTCATGAGAAATCTAGACATCTCAACGACTTCAATATCAGTGCCTCTGAAAGCTCCATCTAATCCGGCCATCTGAAAATTATTTGTTAGCCTATTAATCCCAATACCCTTTGTTATGGTATCAAAGAGATTCTCCAACCGTTTTCCCTCAGCCTCTTCACATGTATACAAGACCCCTCTTATGAATTTGTTAAATAATCCAGAACCAGGTGAATCAATTGAGAAACACTTGATATCTGGATTTGTTGAAGGAAGAAAGAAATACCAGCAAGTTTGCCTCCAGTCCCTGCTGCAACAAAAGCATGTAAATTTCCATATGCCTTCTCTCTGATATCTGGACCGGTACCTTCATAATGAGCCCAGAAATTGGAAATATTTTCAAACTGGTATGCAAAAAAGCCTCCTTTAGAACTACTCCAACATCTATATTTTGATTATAAAACATAAAATTTCAAGTTGTCCCTTTAGACTCTGTAGCTTGTGTAACCAGATATTCTGGTTTCAATAGTGTTTGAACAATCTCCTCGACGACAGACACCTTGACATCAGACAACCCCCTTCTCTCTTGGGGATTCTACAACCTCTCGGTCTTGGATATTCAAACTCTTCGAATCGAACTGGTTCTTCGGGCCTTCGGTAGACCCTAGGAAATGTACATGCTCACACAGGTGCCTTTGATGTCATGTGTAAGTTAGAACCACATACAACTCCGCTCTCTAATGCTTGGCTACACCGATTCGTGAGTACTAGTCTCGCACTAGACTCCTGGAAACCCTTTGCCACTTCTTCGTGAGTACTAGTCTCGCACTAGACTCCTGGAAACCCTTTGCCACTTCGGGCTCCAACGATATGATAACATCCTCCTATGTTTCCTTCTGAAATAGCTTTCTCCAAATTAATGGGTCTCTGCCATGTGTCTCCCTGGATCTAACGGTCCAGCTATGCTTCGGGTTTCGCGACTTCGTGAAACTTCACCCACTCCACACTTACTTCTTTTGAATCTTTGATTCTCAGATTCTCTAATCCACTACCACATGTCTCCTCACAGCCAATGGTTAGATTCACCTCGCGAGTTCATGACTTAGGCGATCCCACCTTTCAATACCTCGAATTTTCCCTAACTCTGATCTCTGAAATGCCTCATGACTAACCTTCATGCAACTCCTCTCTAGAACGATTCCAATCCCTACTGGATAGATCTTTCTTTGCTAAGTCGGAGAAACCTCAAAGGATTCCTTCCTTAGAATATTTCTCATCGTTTTTCCTCCTGAGCTTGTTCTCCCTCAAACTTTTGTCTCCTCAGAAGTTCTCTTCGACACTTAGTCGAATTCCAACCTGTGCATGCCTTGCAATAGGTTCTCCTCTGAAATTCCACCACTATGTGGACAAATTTAGCTACTCCTCCTGAGATTCTGAGTCAGAAGACTCAATCATGCACTCCTTCCAGACAACTTCCTTCAAGCTATCTCTCCAGAAATTTCAG